>AWYE02000763.1:0-122542 GCA_000504385.2 Exutisphaerella laricina CBS 326.52
AGTAATATTCTGACCAATCATAAGAAGGCTAATGGTGCCGGGTTCCAGTTGGAACCATGTTGGTTCCATAGAACCAGCGAAATGGCTGGTTCCATGGAACTAACCCAACCCTACTTCTATCATTCCAAGATTTTGACTTGTGTAATACGAGGTCTTCCCTCTAGGATAAGCCTACAGAACGAGATTTTACGCTTAATATCTAACTATAAAGTCGCCACTCTAGCCGCTGTACGATGTGCGTACTCTGGGGCTGCTACGGCGCGGCGGACAGTTGTAGAACAATGGTACTTTATGATACCCTCTGTTTCATATGATAGACTTTCTCGAACGAAGCAACCGAGAAGCTGATTACGTATTCAAAAAGTCCGATGCTCGTACGAAGTCGCACGCTTCTTGAGAATCCGACGCGTCAGTATAATACAACGCGTCTTGGGACTTCCAGAATACATTTATACAAGATCTACAGAGCACCATGCAATGGCTGCTGGATGGCTGCGCCATCAGCGTATGCATCAGCACTGATAGCCACTGGATTGATCCTTTGGTATGAAACGACTGAATCGCTCGCACGAAGCACATTACCATCTCCGTCCAGTGCGACAGCAAACACTTCCCCAACAGTACGATACCCGCCATCATCGATCCTTAGCTCCGTCTCGAAGCTCTTTCTCTCGACTTCGCCCAACACGACTTCATCGCCCTCGTTCGCTACCTCCACGAAACGCCACACCTTCGTCTCGGTGTCGCCGTTCCAGCTCACATATATGCTCGTGCCTTCAGGATCGTGGAAAGAGGCGATGGCGGGCTCTTCGTTTGGAAGACCGGTCCAGTTGTATCGATACGCGCGATAATTCTGGACACCTACGCCTAGAGCGCCAGAGTCCATGTAGGCGTGAAAGATGGCTGTGCCGTTCGGGAGGAACTCTGTCAATGCACCTTCTGATCCCCAGTTCACGAGAACGTTCCTGTTCGGGAGGACTTGAGTTGAGCCTTGGGACTTGGATATAAGATCGTCGGGTGGGTAGTAGCCTTGCACGAGCTTGGCAGTCCAGCTGGTCGTGTTGAGTTCGATGATTTTGCCGCTGCTGGTCTTGGCTGTGCGAACCTCCTTTCCTTTGCCGGACTCTGTGCCGTGGGCGGAGTTGTCGTATAGGCTGATGATCTCAATGTCATCTTGTTGCTCGAGGAAGCGGGCATGGTGCTGGAAGCAGAATTTCAGGTCTTTGCCGAGCTCGAAGTCGCTGCGCTTGCCATCGAGACGCCAGATTATGCTACCATCTGTGCCGTTGATTTTGTGGACGCTGCAGGCATCGCGAGCGGAGATGAGGTAGTTGCCTTGGGCATCTTTGTCGACACTGTTGATGTGGAAATAGTCCCAGGCATCTGAGCTGTTGTATCCTGATCCTGCTTGGCCTGTGCCGGAGTCGATGGGCAGCACGCTCTCGTCTGGTGATACATGATCCAGGCTGGACCACTCGAATAGCACCTCGCCAGTGTTGAGGTTGAGCTCCTGGAAGATCGCATTCACAATCCACTGCTGGCTCGGTTTCTTGGCATATCTCGACAAGTCTCTAGGTACTGGTTGGTAGATCTGGATAAGGCCTGTTTCGCCCCCAGAACTGGTTGGTACGTGGAACTCATGCTTATCTGTGATCTTGTGCTTTCCGGCCCGAAGCTCACGCACTGTCTCGTAGTGCTGATCAAGGAAGGTGGTATGTCCGTGGCCGTGCCCGTAGTTGGCATTGTGGTCACCTTCGAAGCTGGCGAGCACATCTTTGCCATTCCAGCTCACCTTCTGGAAATTGGTCGCCCAGATGCTGTAGTAGCTATAGCCAGACCAGATCAGGTCGCCATTGTCGCGGAAGATATAGGGTGCAGCTTGACGAGGTCCAAATTGAGCTGTCGAAGTGTCTTCCTGGCCAGCGAAAGGAGCAACAAACAAGTAGCCGGGTTCAGTGCGGCCCTCAGCTGCGATCGTTATGTTCAATCGAGGTGGTGCTAGATCTGGTCGTGATCTGAACTGCCAATCCGCAGCTGCATTCGATATCAGGGATGCTTGCAACAGCCATTGGTGGGTCTTCATCTCCGTCTGTGACTTGCTGCTTCCTGCGATGCTTCCTGCGAGCTTTCGCGTCTTCAATACTTCTTGACACTGTTCATGTTACCATTGATCCCAGCAAGAAGAATACAGCTTTATTTTGACGCACAACCATGGCGATGCATCCCACCAAGATGGCGTGCTTACTCCGCGATGTGGAGCTCAGCTTCCTCTCACCCAATATTCTACCACACGTCAACAGAAACATAAGGTATCATGTCATTCACCTTCACGACTGCAGACACGAACGCAGCGCTGCACCCGTGCTTCCTAGAGCAGTTGTAGTTCGCTTACGTTATGCCAATCGCATCGCCGAACATCCCTGCTCAGAGATTGACGATCCGCACGTGGTCTGACAGGTATACAAGTACCAACCACATCAATTTCACCTCTTACGGCAGAGCCAAAAGAAGGGATCCGTCATGCCGGACGCAGATGTCGAGACCAATGGCCAGGATGAAGCCACGGAACAGTCACCATTGCTGAAAGCACCTGAAGAAGAGGCATGGAAGCCACCACGAGGATTCATCTGGATTGAGTTGGCCATCTTCGCGAATGTCTTCCTCTATGGGTTTGACGGTACCATTACAGCTGCAACATATGCGATCATTTCGAGCGACTTCGACGCTGCCAATACTGCTTCTTGGTTGACAACATCCTATCTGGTCACATCAACAGCATTTCAACCATTGTATGGCCGTTTCTCTGACATATTCGGAAGACGGATCTGCTTCTTCATGTCGACTACCACATTTGCCATTGGATGTCTGGGATGTGGACTGGCGCAAGATGTCATCAGTGTCAACCTCATGCGCGCGCTGACGGGATTTGGTGGTGGAGGCTTGATGACTATGGCGACGATCATCAACTCTGATATGATACCATTCAGAAGGAGAGGCATGTACCAGGCCTTGCAGAACAGTGTCTTTGGACTTGGTGCTATTGCAGGAGCTTCTTTCGGAGGCGCGATCGCTGATCACATAGGCTGGAGGTGGTGCTTCCTGCTCCAAGTACCCATCTCTGTCATTGCATTCGGCTTAGGCTGGCTTGTGATTCGCAACCCCGATCGCGGTCACGTCGAGAGTACGATGAAAGAGGTTTGGGTAAAGGTTGACTTTGCAGGAGCCTTTGTTCTGGTCATCGCACTGTCGATCCAGCTTGTTGGTCTCAGTATCGGTGGTAATGAACTGCCTTGGGGTCATCCACTGGTGATATCGTCCCTAGTTGGCAGTGTCTTGCTATTGGTTTGGTTCTTCATCATCGAAGCGAGAACTACAGCTATTCCCATCATCCCGCTGAGGATGTTCAAGCGCAAGCTGTCACTCTTCACACAAATGACGAATCTGTGTGCTGGTATCGCTGCATACGCGGTAAGTGACCAGGAGATGTGGACGAAATTGCTATCACTGACAAGTCTAAGTACCTTTTCATGTTGCCTTTATTCTTTCAGGTAGTCTTACTCGACTCTGCATCCAAAGCTGGCGCGCGGCTCGCCATTCCGTCACTTGCGACACCAATCGGCGGCATCGTTGCTGGCTTCATCATGTCACGATACGGCAAGCTCATCTGGCTGGTCCGTATAGGAGGATTCTTCATGGCTATCGGGAATGGTCTCGTCGCCTCCCTTGGCTTCTCTGATGCGTTGTGGAAGTACTATGTCTTCATCTTTCCAGCGAATCTCGGACAAGGCATCATCTATCCCGCGACCCTGTTCACAAAC
This sequence comes from Exutisphaerella laricina CBS 326.52, assembly GCA_000504385.2. NCBI lineage: Eukaryota > Fungi > Ascomycota > Dothideomycetes > Mycosphaerellales > Mycosphaerellaceae > Exutisphaerella > Exutisphaerella laricina. The sequence goes on from AWYE02000763.1 coordinate 3,819, forward strand.
CTCGCGACTTTCGAGCACTCGGATCATGCTGTCTCCGCCTCGACAGTGTATTTGATCAGATCTGTGGGATCAGTTTGGGGAGTGGCGATATCGTCCGCTGTCGTGCAGACGACTCTGAAGTGGCAGCTGCCGGAAGCGTTGGGCGATGTCAAGCACAAAGCAGAGGTATGTTAATACAGCGCGTCGTCGCGAACACGATGGAAGCTTACGCACTCTCAGCTCATCGACAGGATCAGACATTCTGTCACTGCACTTCGAGACCTGCCGCAAACAATACAACTCCCAGTAAGACACGTCTACTACAATGGAATCCGTTACGCCTTTGCCGTGTCGACCGGGTTTGCTGTGCTAGGGATTATATCGGCTTTGTTCGCGAGACCTAGCGGGCTGCGAAGCACAAAATAGACTTTAGTGGCGAAAACCCTATCTTAACATGGATAGAGGATTCTTTGGTTTGGATCGCCGCTCCAGCCTTGGTGAATACTGCACGTGTCATGTACTTGCGAGTCAATACCATGTGCCCGGCGAGAGGGCGGCATGATATCGGAAGTCTGCTTCGCTTGAGATAGCAATGTGGCCACGAACGGTGTTAGCCTTTGATTGTCTGAATATGAGATGTAGATTGCTCGAACGCTGTCAAGCTCTGGCGTGGACAAGGCTTCTGTACTACACTACGCCAAGATGAATACTTTCAGCCTTCTGCTCACTTTCCTCGTGGCGACTTGTGTTTGCCGACCCATGGCTGGCACAGCGGCTGGGCAACCTACTTATACCTAGGCAGAAATGCTTGGGGTAGTTATCCTAATGGGGTGGGTTAGACTTGTTCTGAATATATCCCTGCTTACAGATGCCGATGTGCGATGTAGGCTCAAGTATGGTCCGATTGTAGAAACGCGGGATTCATATGGATGATGCGACGTCGATCCAGTGCATGCAGGTATGCACAACTTGATCACGTGCTTAGCTTTGCAGGTGACTGAAGATAATAGTGGCTGAGAAGCTGTACAATAGGTTGGCCAGGCGTGCATGCGAGTAAAAACAACACTCGATCGTCAGCCACCAAGGGAATACGACTTACAGGTAGCGCTAGCCGGAGTAGAGGATTGCCAGCATTGTGACGAAGAGCATGGCCGCTTTGCTCTGTACTCAGTCTTTGGAATGTTGCTGAGGTCGATTCCTCTCAGTAAGCCATACGTGGTGATAGGATTTAGCTTGGGTTATAATACACTTTTAATGCCTCCCTGGGGTTCCAAAGCAGCCTTGCCATGTTCTGCCAATGCTAAAAGCCTGCCGGATGCCTTGTCCTTCACAACACATTGGATGACAGCTTGCCCATGATCAGTAATCTTCGACTTGCAGCGTAAGGGACACTTACATGATCTCTTGCCTACACTTCTGACCATACAATCTATCACGATAATACTTCCCCCCACGATAGGCTTGAGGTAAGTGACATGGAGCGTGCGGGAGACACCACCGAACTCCCAGAACCCTTTCTTCGCAACAGGAGCCTGAGCAAATGTGGTCGCCATATCAGCCAGTAAGGCTACTGCACCACCATGCATGTTTCCCATTGGGTTGCATAACTGCCGAACGACATGAAGCTCGAACGTGGCTTTTGCTTCTGTGCCGTCCAGGGTAACCTTTGAAGCCTGAGCAGATGTCACCTTTAAGTTGCGGGCGAGTTGTGCATCGAATGCCTAGCGAAGCATTAGCAAGATGCTGAAACACGTTGCAAGGACGTACATCTTTCTCGTTGTGCTGGTTGTAGTGGTTCAGCGTCTTCTGAACACGTTGCTTGGGATCTGCGATGCCAACGTCGTAACCCGCCCGGTCCGCCATAGCTGTATGGCTGCAGCATCTATGTATCTACCAGGACTATAATATATCGCTTGCGATGCCTTCATGATTGGAACCCGAGGTCAACACCATCCGCTAAGATGCTATCGGTTAGCTGTATGTCTGCAGCGTCGATGTATCTACCAGGACCACAAACCGCTTGCGATGTCTTCATGATTGAGATCCGAGGTCAACACCGTCCGCTAAGATGCTATCGGTTAGCTGCATGCGTATCAAAGTCGGAACAACTGCTCATTGCGCTTCCGCATTCCCGTAGATGAAGCATGATCGTCCGTTTTCCGACCATTCGTGAGCATATCGATACCGACATTCTTGCTGTAAAGGACGATGCTGATGAGCTGAGAATCTGGAAAGAACATTTGAAGTCTAACAAAGCCTTGGCAAACACGAAACTGACGCGTCTTTCTCAGCGCTTTGGATTGGTGAGGTGCTGTGATAGCAACTTCGTCTTCTCATCAATATCGTCACCGATATGTCTCTGCAGCTTCGCACCTCCGTACGATGACCTGTAGCTGCTTGAACAACGGAGCAATGCTTACATGCATTCTTAAGATTGCCGGACTGCTCTGACCATGCACGGCAACATGAAAACAGCACAGATCGCACCAGAGACCAAGCGAAACATAGCCGCTCAAGTAGAGAAAATTTGCCACGCCTTTGTGCAAGGTGCCAACGATCGCCATCTCTCGCCAGACGATCCAGCCTGGCAATCGCTAGCTCCAATATTTCGAGCAGATGCCGATTTCCCCAACCAGGCCGCTGTAGAGCTGGATCTCGAAGGTCTTCTCAGAACCATCAAAGCCACAAAGGAGGCCAATCCGGAGCATTTCATTCGGATATTGACTTTGAGCACGGAAGTTCTGGGTGCTGGGAATCGCGCCAATGTGCATATGACAACTGAGATCCACGGTGTTCCAGCTGGCGTGATCAAACAAAATGTAGCCATCTTCGAGTTCCAGAAGATCGAGGGGCAATGGCTAGGAGTGCGGTACCAGGGACTACGCGGGATGGGTGGCCTCAACAGTGGCTCGGGCGGGTTCTAAGCATAGCAGTAGCTGCGTTCTTTTGGAGATGCAAAGGTCTTCTAACAGTAGCCGAATCATCTGTCAAGTGCGACTATCCGAACCCCACGGACACCGATGTGGTCTAAACAAGTATCAATATACGCTATGGAAAAAGCAACGACAAAGGTACATATACTCATAGCCCAAAGAAACCGCTCATCACGTGAGCATAAAACAACCGCCCGCTTGACTATTGGAGCTCAGCTTCACCGCCCGCATAGTTTAACGGTTAGAACATAGGTCTCATATACCATGATCAAGCCCAGCTTGAATCAACCTATGAAGGCCATCCTAAGATCTGAGTTCGAGTAAGAATCACGCTTAAGTACGCACTGGATGTTCGCTGACGTCCAACAGTTCTCAGTGCAGGCACAATCCCTTTTTTTGGTGCTCGGCCGATATGACTCAACTTTTGGCCATAGACAGCTGCGCCGAGCTTCGTCCGTGGCTAGTCCTGTGACGACCAGGATTTGGAGCTGTACTACGTAAGTACAGCAATAACCAGCATCTCCTTAGCATTATTGTTGATTAGTGTGTATCGGATCTGCGGGGTTACCATGCTGCGAATCTGCCAGAGTCGTTAAGGATCGCAGAATGGACATGCAGCAATAATGCAAGTTTGTACATTGCCACCCTTTTCACGATTGCTCAAAGAGTATAGTGACCATGTGTCACCAGGCAACATTTGCATGATCTGACCACTCTCTTCCTCTGTCCTCAACGAACAACCACAAACGCGAGGACAGCCTACCTGCGAACACAAGGAGCAAAGCATAATTTGTCAAGCTCTCTGAGGACGCGATCACTCCAGATATCAACTCCTAGCGCAAGCACTTAATCATGAACCAACAGGACGCCGGTGAGCAGCAGCCACAACAAGGCACAAACAGCCAACAAGGCACGCAAGACCCCTTAACGCTCAGGGGCTATATGAATGGATATCCGGTCATGCCAGCTTACCGGGGCGGTGGTATGGGTTGTGCAGGCATAGCGGCTGGCTATACGCCTATCCCGGGAACAGGCACGATGGGCGGTAGTATGTCAGGAACGAATGGCAACGGTACGCCAGACATGATACATTTGTGTTATGGTGTGCCAAGCGCAAACATGATGGGCGGGAATATGCTAGGCGCAGACATTCGCATTCCCCGTAGGCAAGCCGGTTTCAGTCCGCAAAGGCTGCAACGGCAAAATCTGGCGGCCGGCGGTGTAATGGCTGACGACACCGACTACTGGGATGGTAACTGCGTAGGTATGTGGGGCTATCGGGGCCAGTTGCAGCGACAACCGGGATCGGGCACCTATAGGAACGGGCCGATGATGAGCTTTCAAGCGGGTGGTGGCATGACGGGATGCCAGGGATACCAGAACGCGTATGGGAGTGCCGGCCAAGGAGTGCCAAATGCTCAAGGCTTTGAAAATATGTTCGGTGGTGCTGGTCGAGGTGCACTTAACGGTCAAGCCTTCCAATACATGTTCGGAGGCGTCGCTGGTCCACGGCAGGGTGGTGCAAATGGTGGCAATGCCCAGGACGGCGAAAGCGCTGCACGCGAATGGTACCACTACCCCATGGTTGGCCACTACTATTCGTCGCCAACAGGTATGCTTATCACTCATGAGCACTGCCAGGCGCCAAGTTCACAACGCGGGGTATTCGGCTATCCTGGTAAGAGTCCATAGCTTACCATTATGAGCCCACTCCCCATGAATCACTTCAGCCTCGCACCGCAATTCGCCATGGAGAATCCGATGCTTGCTTGCGGCCATGGCTTGATTGATACAATCCCACCTTCGGTCTGCGGATGCTACCGTATTGGGCAGCTCACACTGTCCTCGTCAAAGGCGCTCCGCCACTGTCCTCGTCAAATTCCACAATATGATCCTACGTGAAACTCGCGGGGACTCCTTCGATATGAGCGCTGCCGATAGCGCTGGTAATGGACAGATGTGAGGGACAGGCGGCTGATCCATCAGTCTTTGAGAAGCGCTCTGCACTCTAAATGAGCAGGATGCTCAAAACAACTGCAATTGCGATTCTGCGAGCGCATCATGACCGGATTGTACTTCAATCAATCTTGCTTCTTGCTTGTAGTCTATTTTTTCCTTCGCTCTTTCTGGCCCGCTCTTTTCTTCTCTCCTAGTATACTCCTCTGTTTCTCCCTAGGATCAATGACTTCAATTTCCTCCATTTTCCTCTTCCACTCCAAGTCCTTACCAAGAGTGTCTTTAGCGAATGAGAGTGTATGAGCCATCCAGCCAGAATCATCATCACCATCTTTCTCTGCCTCGCCGTCAGGTTTCTCTTCGTCCCAGGATTTACAAGATTGGCAGTTTGCGATGAAGTGAAGATCACAGAGGTTGGCCTCGTCATCGTTGGGTTCCCCAGAAATTGTAGGTTCTGCGTTATGACCATTCATCGCGGTGACCTGCGAATTCTCATCTACTGGGGGCAGAGTTTCGAGACGTTGTTTAAAGGATTTGAAGAGGTCGATGGCGCCTTTCTCGTCACTTACTTTGCCTCTTTTGCGACCGCGGGTGCTAGTCGTGGGAATCATGGCTTCAAGTGTACTCTTTGGCTTTTCTTCCTTTCCAGGCTTGATGTCAACTGTCCGTCTCATGCTGGCTTTCAGTGCTTGTATCTCTGCATTGGTCTGATCGAGCTTCCTTTTTCGCTTGTCGTCTTCTAGTTCTGAATCTTCTTCGCTTTCTTCAACCACTTGCCGCTTGATGGTATGCTCGGCCTGAGCGGTCTCTGGTACCGCGAAATCCTCATCTGGCATGACCGCCTCCTCCCTCGGCTTCGGGAGCTTCTTCTCCTCCTTGGCCACCCTCAGCTCTTCGTCCGGCCCCGGCCCAACAGCCACCAACTTCGGATTTGCTTTGACCTTCTTTACGATTGGCACGATCTCATCTTCTGCCTCCTCACCTCCAAAGCTTAGCACCTGCTTTCCCAAAGGCTTTTTCCTTTTCTTCACTTGCGCTTTTCCATCGTCCTTCGTTCTCGGCGCCTCTTTCACTCGCGCAACCATATCCTCAAACGGATTGACCAGGATCTCAGCTCCAGTGACCTTCGTCGGGTACAGCGGTCTCTCGCTTCCCTCCTCACTCATCTCGACATCTTGACTCATCTTCATCAAATTGTATATCGTGTCTCCCTCCACGCGTCCAAACATAGTATTCCTCCCCTGCAACTCCGGCGTCGCATCCAAGGTGAAGAAGAACTGGCTTCCATTGCTGTTCGGTCCTTCGTTTGCCATTCCAAGCAATCCTCTCCTGTTGAACTTGAGCCTGCTGTGGAACTCGTCTTCAAAGGGGTCGCCATTGTTGAGTGCGGATATGCCACCAGACCCCGTACCAGTAGGATCACCTCCTTGTATGATGAAGCCTGGAACAAGACGATGGAAGATTGTGTTATTGTAGTAGCCATCGAGGCAGTGTTGGAGAAAGTTGCGACTGGTCAGAGGAGTCTGCTTCGCGAAGAGGGAAAGCTCGATGTCGCCGGAAGTCGTGCTGAGGATCACTTTGGCGGTGGGCTGCGGTTCGAGATTGTAAAGAGCTGCCATGATGGTCGTAGGAGGCCGCAATGGCCAGTAAGAGAGAACTGTCTTGGACTTGCATGTGATATATGTCCTAGAGAACTTTCACATGGAGGAGCTCTGGTTGCTAGCGCATCGGTCTGAATTCCGCTGTAACTTCGTCATGTTGGCTGGAGCTTGTGACCCGCCAATTCGACCAGCTGCAATTACACATTGACATCAGCATTAACATCTCTCGAACTGGCTTTCTACAACGGAAACGAGGTTGCGACGCTGTATAGCACTTACAGCAAACACATCATGTCCGAAGTCACCTTCGCCAAGCAGTTTCTGGCCACCATAGACAAGCGAGCCATCAAGCTGCCCGCCGACCATGTCAGCGATCCTAGGAAGTATCCCAACCAGAGTCCGGTCAGTTCAGCAATCCTCCTTGCCTGACACCTCGTGCTGACATTCATCCAGTACATCCTCCCACGCCAGACACACCCTTTCCCTCGCCGCACTGGGCCTACCTCTTCCCAGCAGGCTTCAGCGAAGACTGTGACGGTGACCTTGAAGCCGATGCGCAATGGCGACACGATACCCATCCCAAATGTTGCTCTCGACACCACAATCCACAGTCTCAAGTCTCAATATGCCTCGAAAACAAGCATACCACAAGACAAGATCAAGGTTCTCTACAACAAGAAACCAGTCACAGATCTCAAGACACTTAAGGACATTGGGATCGAGACTGATGCAGAGCTGAGTCTGATGATCATGGGTGGGACCGGGACGACGCCCCGAGCGCAAAGTCCTGCTGTAACGGAAAAGGAACACGCACCGGTTCCTCCCCCGGTCGATCCTATGGATGTGGATGAGAAGGCGGCTGCGCCTGAGAGCGAGAAAGCCAACGCGGAAGCAGAGAAACAAGCTCCTGCACAAGATGATGCGACTGCGATGTTGAAAACAGACGAATTCTGGGCAGACTTGGGAGGCTTTCTGAGTCAACGTCTTAGAGACGAGGAAGTGGCGGCGCGGCTATTGACCGTGTTCAAAAGCGCTTCAAAGCAATACCAATAATGTTGAAAGAGCTTATGAGACAGGTGGACTCGATTTGAAGGCAGTAGCGAGGTGTAGATACCGCGCGAGCAGATTCTTGAGATACCCAGCGAATGTTACGTGGCGCTGTCTTCTCCTTAGCCGCTACTCATGGCTCACATTGGCATGATTTCGAGCAGGATCAGAACCAGACCATAGCCCGAGTTCTGCCCTTTTAAGCACTCGCGACAAGCCAGGTCGACGAGGTTAGCTTCGGCTGACGGACTTGACACTACCGAGAACTATTTGGTGGTCGCCACTGTACTTTCAAGGAAGTATCGGACCTGCAGATAACCTGCTATACTGCCTCCGTGGACCCAAAGACTATAATGCCTCAATATGGACTAGCGTCATGCTTGCAAAGCTGCAACTCTCCTTTCTGTGGCTTGCATCGCATTCGCCAACGATGCTAAGCATGGGCACAGGATATATTCTGGCGGCTGCAACAACTGCTCGCTGGGTATGAAGACGTCGAAATGGCTGAGTAACCAGTTTAGGCGGAGACCTGCTGTTCCCAAGGTCGTCATGCATAGCATTACCGAGTAACGATGGTCATATATACTGACGTGACGTTGTAAGCGGAGAGTTATATTACAGCGTCAACCTCAGCTTACGATCCTTGGGTGGGGTCACGAAGAGATTGGAACGTGTCAAAGTTATGTCAGATCGCTCAGCTATCAAGGAGTCCGTGTTGAACAAGATTATCGAAGACAAGAGCCTTCTTGGTCATCCTTCTAGAAGAAAAGGCGCATATCTTCGCACGGATATCTTGGAGGCTGGCGCTGAGCCATGATGGTATTCCCGAACGTGCAAGAGAAAGCATGCAGAATCATCGATGAAGCTGTTACGAGCGTATTCCTTCTGTGTGTTAAGCATCTCTACCGGTACATCCTGCAGAAATGACTATTCTTCTCTAGGTCTAATGTCTCTCTAGGTCCAATGTATCATCAATGAGACCTGGCGATGGCGTCCTCCAGTCGCCCAGAGCCCTGATCACGTCACCGCTAAAGACCTCATCTACGACGGCATGCTCGTCCCGTCGGCTCTCGCATCATCATCATTGCTGCGACATCAATCACGATCCCAAATGTCATGGAGACCTAGAAGCCTTCATCCCAGAACGCTACGAAGGCGATTCCACCTCCGCATTACAGAGCGTCGGTTTTGTCGATTCTGCACACAGGGACCATCCTGCGTGCCGGTGCGGGAGAAGAGTTTGCCCAACCTAAACTTTTGCTGAGGGGAGCTTGGCGGTTGTGATTATGAGGATATTGTGGGCCTTTAAGGCGGAGTTGAAAGGGGGGACTTTGGACTGGAGTCAGTTGGAGCCAGCTTTTGCCGACTGCGCAGGCAAAGACATACTCGTGGTCTTCAGGCCGAGTCGTCAGGAGATGGTGGAGATCATTAATCGGAAGTACGAAAGGGCGAAGAAGGAGAGGGCCCGGTGGTAAAACGTTTTTGCAATGGAGAAGTTGACTTGCTGCTAACTTCATAGTAGTACCCTGTGGACTTGCCTACTGAGAAGTAACGCATCCGTTATCTGCTATTCGCGACTGAGTTCGCTGACCTTGTTGCCACCATCGCCACCTAGACTCTACTACACATAGATCAGAGCGGCGAGCTCTGTTATCACGCCTGGACTTTACCAGTTTCGTGAGCAATCGAGAGTCAAGTTGAAACATTCTCTCTCAAAGATCTGACTCAGTGGAAACAGGTCTCATTCTGTACGTATCAGAACCGTTGTTTCTTCATTCCTCTCAGTCTCGCCTCGGCCAAGCACGCTCTGTTTATCAGATTACTCACGACCAAGCGACTGTCGCCGACCGGATTTTTGTGTGGCGACTAATGTCGGCAGATGGACAAGCTTACCGAGCCTCCTGGACCGAGGTGAAGTCAAGATATCGTACCGAGTGCGACTGCTGACAACACCTCATTCCTCTTTCTGTCGTCCATGTCGAGCAGCGACCTTCGGCGCACAAATGACAGTCCAGATTGAAGGGTCCTTTGGGATTGAAGAAATTGGGCGAGCCTAAGTGGAACACCGGCATGGGTCAAGCGTCATACGTAACGAACGGGCCCGGGCGGGATTTATATGGGGCACTTGCCATTTAGGACCGGCGATAACGGACTTTGTCCTTGAATATTTTGTCAAACACTGGTGACGACGGCGTCCCTTATCTTCCAAAAGCTACAAACAACATTATAAAGAGCGGCTGTATTCCACCTCACTTCACTATTCCACACGAAGCAAGCAAACCACGTCGACACCCGCTGTTAGAACACTTCAACACCGCGGAAGTATGGCACAACAGCAAGAATACAAGTTCGAGGGATGGATGGGCCTTGACAAAGACTCCTCCGAGGGGAAGATGGTTTGGCAGAAGTTTCCAAATGTGAAGCCGTTTGAAGAGACCGATGTCGACATCCAGATCACACACTGCGGCATTTGCGGCTCCGATATCCATACCCTACGGTCTGGCTGGGGGCCGACACCCTAGTAAGTCTGAAGGCAATTCGCATGTCACATCAGCGGACCTCATACTGATTCTTACATTCCCCAGCCCGTGCTGCGTCGGTCACGAGATTGTTGGCAAAGCCGTTCGCGTTGGATCGAAGGTCGAAAAGGGTATCAAGGTTGGCGACCGTGTCGGTGTTGGTGCTCAAGCAGCTTCGTGCCTGCGACCCGACTGCGAGGAATGTGCCGCCGGCATCGAGAACCACTGCGAACGCATGGTCGGCACTTATGGCTCAAAATTCCCGGATGGCTCCAACTCCTATGGTGGCTACGCAGACTATCACCGCGCTCACAGCCACTTCGTCGTCAAGATTCCGGACAGCATCCCTAGCGAAGAGGCAGCACCAATGTTGTGCGGCGGTATCACTGTCTATTCGCCTCTCAAGCTGAATGGCTGTGGCCCAGGTAAAAAGGTTGGCATCATCGGCATTGGCGGCCTTGGTCATTTCGGTGTGCTGTTCGCCAAGGCACTCGGAGCGGACAAGGTTGTCGCCATCAGTCGGAAAGCCAACAAGCGCGAGGACGCGCTGAAGCTCGGTGCAGATGAATACATCAGCACAGACGATGACGTCGACTGGGCACAAAAGCACGCTCGTAGCCTCGACCTTGTCGTCTGCACCGTCTCTTCACCAAAGATGCCTCTCGGCGACTACCTGACTCTTCTCAAGGTGCGCGGTACTTTCATACAAGTCGGTGCTCCAGAAGACAAGCTGCCAGACCTGACCGCATTCGCGCTTGTGATGAAGGGCGTGAAGCTTGGCGGGTCACTCATTGGCGCACCATGGCAGATTGAGGAGATGTTGGACTTGGTCGCTGAGAAGAAGATCAAGCCATGGATTAACGTGCGGCCTATGAAGGAGGCGAATCAAGCGATTGTGGACTTCGAGGCTGGCAAGCCTAGGTATCGCATCACGCTAGTCAATGAGAAGCATGTCCAGGCTTGAGAGGCATACTAGATATCAGCGTAGAGATGCGCTTAGACCGCCACGGCATTGTAAGTGACTGCTTGAACGAAAGTCACTGCGAGTGTGTTCTACTCGCAGAGGGTACCACGCCCTCTATGAATGGTTGCATCCAAGGGCTGGAGCGCTATAGGTCAAAGGACAGAGCATTCTAGAATGGCGCTGTGAACGCGTCTTTACCCTATGTCTGTAGTAGCTCTTCAGGCAAGCTTCGCAAGCCGGGCTGTTGGGCGCAAGTAGGTAGGACAAAGCAGTATCGAATGCTTTGCCGGCACATGGTCTCCGCTTGAGGCATCTCTTGCGCTTAAATTCAACCCTATGAGTATGGGCAGCGTCAGGACAGATCCAATTGTTCCGAAAGACTGGGTCCACACCAGCTGGAGCACTCGGAACGGCGAGGACGAACTCGGACAGGTTGGACCATGGGAAGACACCGCGCTGGTTGAATACCCGAGCATGCGGCATTGCGCAAAGATGTTAAGATGAAGAGTATAATATACCAGTGTGAATAGGAAGTCTAAGCAAGTCGCCGTTAGGGACATTCCACTTCTCTGCTGCGTTAAGGTCAGCGTTGGTTACAAGAAGTGACTAAACACGTCTTTTCGCGGAAGAGAGTCTGCTTCGGATAGTGGAGCAACGAAAAAAACACGCTGGAGTATCAGAACGTCGAAAGAGAGAACGTGTGAGTGACCCATACGTCGCTTTGGTGCTCAGGGTAAAGTGTCATGTAACATGCAACCCATCCAGAAAATGTTCCTTGGGTATCCTTGTTGTCGAAATCTGGCATTTACCCCGGGCCTAGCATCCACCTCCTCCACCACCGCCTCCACCGCAACCCGATGCACCACCGCCTGATGGAAAGCTGTCAGCAATGTTTGCAGACAAAATGCTGCAACGAACGCGAAGCAGAAGAACTTATCGAAAACCCTCCGGAATACAGAAGTGTTCTTACCTCCTCCACCGCAACCAGAGAATCCGCCATGATGCCCTCCATGCCCACCAGAGAACCCGCCAGAATGCCCATGATTATGATGTCCTCCAGTGTGGCCGCCGCCGCCTGACGAGAATATACCTTCGCGATATCAGCATACATCCATCAGGGAATGATATCAGCGGTATCTAAAACTCACCTGTTGTGCCAGCATTACTATAGCCCATAGGTTTGTTCGAGCGTCGATAACCAGAACCCCCCCGATAAGCTGGCTTCGATCCGCCGCAACCCATCTTCGTTCAGATATATTCTTACTTGGTGTTGTGATTTCCGACTGTAATCAGCTTGAGTTGTAGTCGTTTGACTTGGATGAAAAGTGGAAAGCAGATAAATGTAAATGCAAGTGGGACTTAACGACATAGAATACTTATGCATGCTCGCTGCCTCCCGTGCACGAAGGATGGGGCGCTGTTGTGATGGCAGTGCTTCCTGTCACGCGAGCAAGACTCAGAGCGATTAGCGATATGTGTATGGACACAGTCGGCATACTTTGATCATAGAGCTGCGGCTGAATTCCTTTTGTAGCTGGCACTGCCACGCGCTTGACGACATTGCGGCCTGAGGCATTAATCAAAAAGTGAATCGGCGAATCACAGCAGAGATTCATGCAAAGGACAACAACAGTCAGTTGTATACGCGTGGTGATCGTCGACACGACATCTCGCCAGTTAGTTGTTTTCCGTGCACTTCGAACGCGCCGTGCACTTCTCGCACTGCCAGTAGAGTTGCGCAATGAGACATGGCGCCTGTCTGTGACGGAAGAAGAGCCTGTTGTTGTAATATGCTGACTCAGCTGCAAGGACTGCCTAGCTACTACTGAGGGGAACTCATATGACTGCGAGGAGTCATATGAGAGGAGCAGAATCTCATAGACGATCCTTGCCATACTTAGAGTGGCAGGGGCTCCTTAGTAAGGAGTATATAGAGTAGTCAATAGGACCGGTAGGTTAGAGAGTCTGTTAGTGTTAAAAGTCTCTTCTTAGAAGGTGCCTTTTGTTTCTTCTCCGCCTATTGAGAGTACATGCTCTCAATCTTGATTCACAATAGGTTATGAGCCCGAGCAGGACCAATTAAACACCTCTGAAACTGTCCTGTCCCTAACCCAAAACAACATGGCAGACCCTAAGGTCTTAAAGGCCATAAAGGAAGAGATCCTGACTAGGAAATCAAGCTCTACTGCATGGCTGACAATGCTGGTTACCCCTGCTCTAAAGAGGCTGTTATGAGTATGTCTTTGATGACCCAGATATCCCCAATAAGGAAGGTCATCAAGGAAGCTCAGAAAAATGAGAATGGAGAATTGATAGCTGCTGAATATGAGCCAGAAGAAGCTAGAAAGGACTGCTGGTGCTTGAAGTCACCTCGCACTAGTTAACGTCAGCTTCTCGCATGTTTCGAGAGTACGTTACGAGCCGGCCCGAAGATGAACGACTTCGCAGCATTGCGTCGTGTTGCTTACTAGACCAGGGAAAACACAGTCATCTGTGCGTTTACTAGTCCGTCTCCTCGTGGCCAATGTCCCGCTTTCAATTGAGCTGGACATAGAGCACTCGATGGCTTGTGCAGAGCAATGCAATGGGCATTCAGCCCCTTGGCTGGCCCTATGGAGAATTCCAGCCATATTTGATGTTAGCTTACGGCAGCGTGCCTCCTCTAGCTCTAGATCACGAGCCGCTCCCTGGAAAAAGAAAACCTCTGAGCTCGCGCCGGCTGAATGAACGGATCTCATATCCGCAAACAACTCGAGGCCATAGATGTTGCGTGTACGGCATCCTAGAACCTACCGACTTTGCAGAATCACACCATCCTTCGCGGCAACGGGCCCGAGCTCTTTGGCTAGAGTGCGACTTCAAAGAGCTAACGCACTACCTCCAAGTCCCCCAGTCCATAGATGAGAAAGATGTGCCGCTGTGCGGATTCTGAGACAAATCAACAGGGGCCCTCCTTCGATTGAATTTAACTGCAAGAAGTCCACGATACGAAGCCATGCTCTGTCATAAGCCTGCAAGATCCTGCCTTTCTCATTCTATGTCATCTCAAACCCCACTAGCCACCAACCCAGCGAGCCCAGCCGCAAACCACAACCCCGTTCTGACCCAATTCTGTGCACTCCAACCCTTCAACAACCTCACCACTTCCCCACTGTGCTCCGCCTTCGTCTGCAGCACAGTATCCCTGCTTATAGCAATCAATCTCTCAATCCCCTGCAACATGACCAAGTTCGTCCAAGCTCCCACAGTAAGCGCACAAATCGCACCAAAAGTGTACAAGTTCCTCTTGCTTAGAAGGCCTTCGCTAGCGAGTGGTCTGCTCTGATAGGCGAGATAGCCGTAAGTCGCAGCAGTGACTACTACACCGGGCACGATGACTTTGAAGCCGGCGTAGTAGACTTGGGTGAAGATGGGAGTGCTGGTTGATGCGGAAATGGAGTAGAGGTTGGGGAGGATGTTTTGAGAGTGGGCGAATTGGTACCCGCCACAGAGAAAAGCAGCGGAGATGCCGATGTATTTGGAGAGTGTTGCGTCCATCTTGTTTGTGTGCTGAAAGGGTGAGAGGGGGAGAGGGAGAGGGAGAGGATGTTAGTCCTGATACGGTGTAACGGCTGGACTCGTGCGACCTATATGGTGGGGTTTTTGTATGTTCATTTAAGTGCCGATAGAGCTGAAGCAGACGTTGAATGCGCTTCTGGATCCTTAGCTCCACCATGTCGCGTTGGAGGCTGATTCTGGCGTTTGGAGCAGACACAGTCTTCTGCTAGTATTCCAGCCATGTCATTGAGCTGCGCCCGGGGTGCTTGGTGCTTTGCTAGTAGCGACATGTTCTGTTCGATGAACGTGTCCATACCGTCAATGTGGTTTGCGGAAGAGCTGAGGTCGCGTTTTGTTTAGTGGCCTCAGGCAGGAGCGGGGCATCAATAAGGTTCCAACTTTCTCGTTCCCGTTACACGCGATGCAGGGATGATCATCAATGTTTCATGTGTCAATCTGGAGTCACAGTCGTACCTGACCTGTACTTTGCTGATGAACAACTTGCACTTTTCATGCTGCTGACTTTCGCGACTGCCAGATGTCTGAGCAGTCCGCCGTCACTCTTCCGAGTCATCTTCTTCGCGCCGCAGCCTAGTCGTCCCATCCTTCGAGCATTCCTCGCAAGACCATCAGCAGCTTCAGAGAATCGCGGACGACACACGATGGCGACGGCACAGCCTGAATGGCGCGCTCCTCCAGAACCAAGCGAACAAGTACGAGCACGGCTGCCCAGGCTAAGTGTGTACAATTCCCTAACGAGGAGCAAAACACCATTTGTGCCAATAGATCCAGACGGGAAGAAGGTCGGATGGTATGCTTGCGGTCCAACCGTCTACGATGATGCGGTATGTGATGTGCTGAAGAGCTAGGGCAATATGTTCGTATTCGGGTCTTCGACTCTTATGCGCCTGTATGGAAGCGAGGAATGCTATGCTTGTGGACATGACGGACTGGACTAATAACTGATAGCATTTAGGTCATGCGCGAAACTATGTCTCGCAAGACATTATCCGCAGGATAATGCAAGACTACTTCAAATTCAAGGTCGACTTTGTCATGAATATCACCGATGTGGACGACAAGATCATCCTTGCTGCTAGACAACAACATTTGTTATCACAAGAGCTGGCCAAGCACAAAGAGGTGGATGAGGAACTCAGAAACATAACGCGTGAGGCTTTTAAGACGTATTGTAAGAAGAATCTACCTTTGCTGGATCAGAGCGTGACACCTGCGTCATATGTCGAGGCAGCACAGGAGACATACGGACATGTTTTAGAAGGCAAAAGCCTGGCCAATGACACGTCGCCACCGGGTGACAAAGAGGCCAAGGTCAAGATGCATCTGAACACATCAAGCTCTGCTGCTCAGGCCTTGATAACCGTGGATCCGAGCTTGGAAGAGTTCACCCCCAAGGCATCGGGAGTCTTGTTGCCATACATCGACTCCTTGTACTCAACAGCTGTTTCAGGCAAGGATCATGACATCTTCACCAAGCTAACGAAGCGATACGAAAAGCGCTTCTTCGATGATATGGACGCTTTGAACGTACGCAGACCCAACAAGCTTACTCGCGTGACCGAATATGGTCCCCAGATCGTAGACTTTGTCAAGCAGATCCAAGACAACGGCTTCGCATACGACAATGAAGGCTCGGTCTACTATGACACAACTGCATGGCAAAGCTCTGGTGGTTTCTACGCCAAGTTGAAGCCAGAGAACAAGAACGACGAAGAGCTTCAAGCGGACGGAGAGGGTTCACTATCAGCCAAGAAGACCGGTTTCAAGAAGTCTAGTGCTGACTTCGCACTATGGAAAGCGTCAAAAGCAGGTGAGCCTAGCTGGGACTCGCCTTGGGGTGAGGGACGCCCTGGCTGGCACATCGAGTGCAGTGCGATGGCATCAGACATACTTGGCAAGCAGTTCGACATACATTCTGGCGGCATTGATCTTGCTTTTCCGCATCACGATAACGAGATCGCACAATCAGAAGCCTACTGGGCGAAGTCTGGCAAGGATAGCGTACAGTGGGTGAATTATTTCATACACATGGGCCACCTGAGCATTTCCGGTAGCAAGATGAGTAAGAGTCTGAAGAACTTTACCACCATCAAGGAAGCACTTTCGACGGGTGGCTACACGCCGAGGTCATTACGCATCGTCTATCTGCTTGGTGCCTGGAAAGAGGGCCTTGAGATCACTCCTGATCTCCTGAAGGCCAGCGTCTCATGGGAAGAGAGAATCAACAACTTCTTCCTCAAGGTGCGAGATCTTCAAAGTCATGCCACGGGCGCTCACCAAAATGCGACGAACAGCACCACCAATGCAGCGACGACCGAGCTCGATCAGCTCCTCGCCACTTCAAAACAGAGATTTCACGAGGCAATGTGCGACTCTTTCGACACGCCAGCAGCTATGCGCATCCTCACCGAACTCATCACAGCCTACAACTCCGTCTCGAATGTGCCCGATACGACAGCAATAGCGATCGGAGAATGGGTGACCGAAGTCGTTGTCACTTTCGGCCTTGAAGCTAGCTACCGACAAGGTCAATTGGGATGGTCTGGAGTCGATATACCCGAGAAGGCGAAGGCGTTCATCTATCCACTATCTGAACTCCGAGACAAAGTCCGCGAACAGTCCAAAGATGGAGCTGTTGACCTGCAATCACTCGGCCGACTTGTAAGCACTCTCTACCTGTCCAGGCCCGCCGCCACTAACTGATGTGTAGGATGAGAAGGACTCTTACTACGGCGACGATCAGCCGTATGCAAGGGCTTATGCCGACTTTCAGCGCAAGGTATTCGAGCTTCACGGCAAAAATGCTGCTTCAAAGGAGTACCTCGCTGCTTGCGACAACCTGCGAGATAGCGTTCTTTGGGACCTAGACATCTATCTCGAAGACCGCGACAACCGACATGCACTCGTCCGACCACTCTCAGCATCATTGCGGCAAGAGCATGAGGACCGAGAAGCTATAGCAGCACAGAAAGCTGCAGCCAAGGAAAAGGCCAAAGCTGACGCTGAAGCTGCTGAGAAGAAACGCCTCGAGCAGGGAAAGCTTTCTCATCTTGAAATGTTCCGGACCAGCGAGTATAGTGCATGGGATGAGCAAGGTCTGCCTTTGAAGGATGCAGAAGGTAAAGAAGTAGCCAAGTCGAAGTCAAAGAAGCTCAAGAAGGATTGGGAGCGGCAGAAGAAGCTGCATGAGGCGTGGCAGGCTACTCAATCGTAGGTGCGTTGCGCTAAGTCAGGCGTGCTGAAGATTCGGCTCTTGAGCTGTATGCTAGGTCCCACGGATCTGCTGATGTCGACAGAACCGGCACACTCAGCAACGCATAATCGCGAGCTCAATGCGTCCTGTACGCCCGCAATATGGCCATTCTTTCCTCGGGTCTACCAGGTCTGCACTGAGATCGGACGCCTTGAATCACTGTAAAGGCATTCCAGGCCGTACACGCGGTCACCCAATTTCGCTGCTTTTCTCGTACTCCTCCATCACGTCGATACCGAATCCTCATCCTTGTTGATGAAACGGTAGGCCGATCGTGCTGTCTTGATCCGCATTGTCCAGAAAGCCTTCTGAAGTGAAAGACCTCAACGTTAATAGCATTGATGCTACGATGTTTTGTGATGGACTGCTTGTGCGCAACTGCAAATACTCGCATTAGACCTGTCTTCCGGCTGGGTCGCAGTCCACGTGGACATAATGGTACATTTCAGCGCCAGCAGTAACAATGAATGTGGTCTAATAGTGGGGCATTATGGACTACCTGATGGCCTTTGATCTTCATGCCAAGCGTATAGAACTGCAAGTTCGATTCTCGCCATTCCAGTCTTGTACGGTCCCTTTTGCCCAACATGGCCTTCGGGCAAGACCAATGTATTCTCCTCTCCTTCCAATGAAGACACGGGAATGCGGTGTAAGTGGTAAGACACTATGGGGATCGATGCCTTCATTCTTCATTGATATGGCAATGTGGTTTCGAATATGACCGTCTTCGATGCTACATGTTTATCTTTGCTTAGCATCAGCCCTTACTCAGCATGAGTTCATACGAGCGCTACGACGATATGGCTGTTGTCGTATATGACGATTTGGCTCGCTAGAAGGCGAGCTTGTACTGCTTGAGTTGATTGTACACCGGTAAGTCTCGTATGACTGCTGCTTTCAGCTTCTGCGCCTCATCATTACCAAACTCCTGAATCCATGACTTTGCTTCCTGCTCGAGATCAATAGCGATTTCCTTCGCCTGTGGGACGTCAGCCTGTTAGATGAGCTAAGTCGATAGAAGATGAGCGGTCGGTGTCGCCAATGGTCTGGTCGTTGCACACCATCGGACACGAATGAAGCATCACAGGAGCCACCGCAAGCTAAGAGGTGCGTGCAACCATGTTGGGACAGAGCTTCCACCGGGTGACGTGCGCAGATTCTAAGTAAACAGTAAAACTTCGGTATGGGCCAATAGATCCCACTTAGTCCGCGGTGGAAGTGACGATTGAGTTGAATTGCAGCAATGCAAGGTATCAAAAGGGACACTCACCGGAACTGTCCTTTGCACACCGTTCGATTGCAGCAGCGTCTTGAAGAAGGCTCGCATAATGGGATCTCCTGGCCATTTCTCAGCAGGTACAGCGTCCCAGCTGTATTGTACACCACTCGCGTCGATACCCAGAATTGAACAAACCTCCGCTGTCAGCTCTTCTGTATGGTACACTATGTCTTCGGCGTCAATCACAACGGGTGTGACTCCTGATTGCAAGTAAGCATCGAAAATCATCTTGGCCCACCGCAGGGTAACAAAAGCCTCGAATTCTTCATCTTCTGCTTTTTCCTTGAACACCGGTTGTTGAGCACGGTAGTATGCTGGAATCCGCACCGCAGGGTGGCGAATGAGTATAATCGGTGTCACCCTCCAGAAGAGGCTGTCCGGCATCATGGTCGGGTTGGCTGTTGTTTTGATCAATCCAGGGCCGTCTCGCAGATGTTGAAGCATCAGATCGACTTGCATCAAGCACATGACATGGTCTTTCACCCATGGTACCTTGCCCTTGCAGCTGCTCAGTGACGGGACTTTTCGCACTCATCAGCACACTTACATTTGCATGCACTGAAGCAATGCCATCTTGCAGTCTTTGAGTAGCGATCTCGTAAGTCTCCTCATATAGTCCGGACGCTGCTGCTAGATCGTCCTTTGCTTGCTTCGCTGCAGCAGACCCGGTGACACGGGCAGTCATCCGTTCCTTGCCGTACATCGAACAGCCGATGAAGGGATGAAAAATTTGTTGGAGCTGGCCATGCTGAGCAAAGAGCTTGTTGAAGAGCTGAGAGCACGTTCTCGGGCTGTCATAAACGCAGACTGCGAACGGAGGTTTTGTCGGAGGCGACATCATGAGCTCAGCACTGTAGCTGCATCGTGAAATTCATGGCAGCCATGAGCGGCTTATATGGGCGATTGTGTCCCCTCCATGCAAGCAGCTGACCCCATGACCGCATATCGAGTAATGGAGTGACCTGGACAGCTCAGTGTCCTGTATATGGCATGTGGTACAGCCCAACGCAGCAGTAGATGCATAAATCATGCCGCTTAGCGAGGATTGCCGCAAAGGCACTCATACGGGTGTTGCTTCGTGCAATAGTGGCCTCCACGATCGTCGTGATGCTCTGCTTGCCGTCGAGATGCGCCCATTGTCTCGACAGGCGATCAAGTTGCGATGAAGTTGCGATGAAGTTGCGATGAAGTTAATGGAAGAGATGTTGCTGCCAAGATCGCGCGGCCGCATGCCGCTTGTGGCACTGCCGAGCGAATACGAATACGAACCTTCAGCAAACAAAGGAGGCTCACAGCTGATTGAAGGCAACAACATTCGAGGTTTCCAGGGCATCTCTTCTGCTTCGAGCATATCCTTTCTATCATTGGGTAACTCGCCAAGCCCATCAAGAAGATGTCATTCGGCGGTTTCATGTCAGGTGCACGGGGTCGCTACCACGAAATCGACTCTGTAAGCCTTTCGCAAACACGCTGCTATAAATAGCACATATCTGACCTGTGTTCCAGCAAGATGGAGACCTGCCTGAAGGCGCAGAGCGAGTGGGTTATGACGCCGACACTCAAGAGTACACAATCCGCAATCGAGATGGCTCCTGGTACCTACAGCCCAAGTACACAGGTGTACCTCTCGTCGTGAAGCAGAAGTCGGCGGAATGGCGGTACATGGCACCCTTCGTGTTGATCGTTGTGGTCGTTCTGTTGTTCCTGTTCCGCTTTGTCAACACAAATACGCGCGAGGTGGCAGTGGAATGTTTCGGCGATCTGGAACCGTATGATGTGGTAAAAGGCGCTACCTGTTGGGACATTGCGCAAAGTCGGGAGACCACTGTTGATGGATTGCACGTGGCGAATCCTGGGCTGGACTGTGATCGACTGTTGGCCGGCAATCAGATCTGTGCGCCCAAATCGGGTGGGACAATTCCCACCTTCGAGGTTCCTGCTTTGGAGGACCATGCAGTACAAGACGATGAGATTGAAGAAGAAGAAACTTCCCCAGTTGATGACGAACCTGAAAAGCAAAGGCCTGGTATCGGCGGACCGGCTTTCAAGTGCTACATGATTACGTGCATCAAAGACAGTGGTGGCGATGAACAGTGCGCAAGAGAAGGGTGCGGGAAGGGATGTTCTGCAGGAGGAAAATGTATATCTTGAGCGCAGTTTAGCTTTTATTTGATCACAGTGCCATGATGACACCAAAAGCTGAGTACCTAACTCCAATGCAAGCAGTATCCTTCGTAGCACCTGGCGCGGCGCTATCGTGCGGTAATATGCTTACATCTAGCAATGATGCGGTCTCAAAACGGCCTACGCCACTGCTCGATGTATGGGTACTTCTTGGATCCCCGTACATGATGACAACGGCATTGAGGTAAAGGCATTCGTCTTTGAAGAGATGATGAAACGCGGTGAGCGCCAGCTCGTCCAGCTGGTGGTCGACCAGGACAGCGCTTCACGCCTTTGTGCTGAACTTCGAATTGTCCAGACCATGTCCCAGTACTTCTGTGTCAATCTGCTTCTCATACGCGTATCATCCTGCAACTCGTGCAAGCGATACCACCCACTTTCACATGCTTCTCAACTGCATCATGCTTGAGATACCATCATCAGCGTGACAGTCGTGATCGCCCTGTCGTCCGTCGCTTTGACCTCACGTGGGCTACCACCACGTCCTCCTATGAGTACCAGTGGCCTCTTCTCGACAGCTCTAGTCTCCTTCCCAGAGTGCTACCATGTTGTGAAGTCGCCACAGACCCGCGGCATTAGCTCAACTCGTTGGTTTCCCCATACAAGTGTGACTTCGACTGCTTCATGCCTTTCATCGCAGCCGAGGCCAAGCATACAAAACATGCTGCCAGCGAGCCTCCCACGGATTTACGCCTGGCCGAGACATGATCGCTTGAAGCACAACGCTGCTGGTACGTGCAACCAAACTTTGGTGTGGCAGTGGTAGCTAAAGCGAGGTGACGCGCGACAGACTGTTATCAGAATCCTTGGCCGGAGCATCTGCAGAGAATCTAACATTCCAGTCACATTTCTCCCTCGCACAGACCCACCAACGCCCGCCCTCACCCGCCCTGCCAGGCATAATGCTCAAGAGCCCTGCTCAAGATCGACAGGCCGATATATTGCACCGGAATTAGCCATGGCGAAATCGCGAAAGAGCGTGAGCTGGGAGTTCTCTCGGTTGCGAAATGGATCCAAAAAAAAAAGTGATGGCATGGTTGCCTTCTTTCAGAGTCGCAGCAGCAAAAGACCACGAAGAGCTTCGCTCTGGAGTTGATACACTATCCTAGCACACCTTCGACTAACAGACACCATGCCTACATCTCTTTAGCAACAGCCCATATACGCCGTTGTGCTCCCATGCAGTCATCGCCGGAAAGCATACTGTCTTCGTCTCCCTGCGCCTTCTGTACGCCTTAAAATGATGCTAGTCATCGAATGACATTTCTCTCTCATGCCGGTAAAAGTACCCAGAGCCTCTTCTCTTCAGACGGTGATATTGCAGCGGGGCAGGCTACGCTCGCGGTGAATATTCGCCGTCTTCGTAGTCGATGGCACCTTGGTGTACACCGATGCCAAGGCCGTTACCGTTCATGCTATGACCATTGGGTACAGGCCACTGACCTTCATGAAGGTCAAGTTCCAAATCTTCTTCGTGGACTTTGCCCATGCCGTTGGCGTCAAGTTGTTGTTGCATCACTGCTTGTGCTGACACAATCTCTGCTAACCGCTTTAGTCGTGGAGTTTGTAGCCAGCTCGGGGTGTATGTCTCTAATGCCGTGATCACACGGGGTTCTGCTATCTCGTATGGTCCAGAGTCTTCCATGTCTACTGCTTGTAGTAGCAGGACGTCGGATTTTGGATCTGTGACTCGTGAAGCGACCGCTTTCATGATCTCGCCATTTATTGGTTGCTCGTAGTCAGCAACCAGATACTGGTTGAGAAGCTTCTGAATCTGGTTGGGTGAGAGCCTGAAAGTATGTCAGTCATAGTCGCCAACAAAGCGGGAGAGAGTAAGTACTCACATCCAGCAGATATCCTGAATGATCTCGATATCATTCAGTGTTGCTTTCTTCAGTTGCAGAAGCTTCGTTGCCTGCATCAAGTGCTCAAGCTGCAGTGTACCTTCAGGCATGTCGTGGCTCTTACACCATTCTTCAATCCTGGTAATGTTGTAGTTGATCTGCAGACCTCGCTTCCATGACAAGAAGTTTCTCCTCATCAACAAGTCGTTGAAGGCAGTGACGCCAACCAATCTAAGCAGTTCTGTGACTGTCTGTGTGATGATCGTGTCCTCTAGGTAAAAGGCCTTCATCGCTTTGAATACGTTGTTTAGCAGACTGAGCAAGTTGTCCATGCTATAGGCTGGCTGATTCGAGGACTGCAGCAGCTTGCCCAGGAAGCGGTTGCTCTCATTTGTTACGAAGCCAGGGAGTGATTGCGACTCGATGATGGCAGGCACAATCATCTTGTGCAGTTTCTTTTTGAGGACTTTCATCCAGGTGTGGTAGATGTTGAATTCCAAGCTCTCGAGATCATGTTTGACAATCTCTAGCAGGCGATCGTACTCGAAGTTGTCGGTCTTCTGGGCTTCGTACCAGTCCTCCGCCAGGAACACGAAGGAAAGCATTTCGTGAACGTTAGAAAGCCAGAAAGCGCCAGGGTTCACCGCTCCGTCACCGTCGTGTTGCATCACTTCTTGCTGTATCGACTGCATGACGTTGGCCAAGAATCGCTCAGACTCTTTGACAAAGCCATTATTCCACATCTCGCTCGTAACGAGGTTGATGAGGTATGCAGGGAAAAGCACTTCCTTGTCTGTTGGCGGAGGATTCGTGCCAGGTGCTGGTATCTTCAGGTTCCGGATCAAGCCCATGGTAACCTCGTCATTAAGGCCGTCCTCGTCTGCAAGCAAATTCTCAAGCTCCATCTCGACGTTCTCAAGCCCGGGATTGAATGTTGAGCCGGATAGGTTTTGTGTATGCCCACCAGCTCCCGCACCAAAGGCCATCGAGACTGGTCGTGGGTTGTACACACCACTGAACCTGTCTGTCTGGATCTGCTCCGGGCCAGCACTTCTCCGCTTCGGCTTCTTGGAAGCAACCAAGTTGATGAGGCCTGAGGTCTGACCGCCGACCGGACCACCGTTGGCCAGATCGCCGTTCGAAATAGGCACTGCTCTCTTCGCCAGTTCCAGCTGGTCTTGCAAGTCTGCGAGCTGTTGCCGTAAGCCCAGCTTCTCGGTCTCGCTTGCCGTCTTTGCCTGCCTAGTGGTCTCCAGCTCGTGTGTAGTGATACGCAAGCTTTCTCGGAGGTTCTTCTCCTCTTCTTGCAGTCGTCGCATGTTCGTTGTGCTTTCTTCGTAGCTCGATTGCAGTCGAGCCATGTCTGCCTCCATTTGCTCGAGTCTGGCCGAGTATACGCCAGCCTGGTTCGCTTCTCTCTGCAGCTCGTTCGTTCTTTGCTCCAAGGTGTTGTACTTCTCTCTTGAGCTCCTGATTTGGTTTTCGTAACCTTGCAGCTGCGAGACGAGCGTTTTGTTCTCCTTCCGGGTGGAACCAAGTGCTTGTGTGAGCTCGACGACCTTGTTCTCCAGCTTGTACGAAATCTGCTTAAGATCCCTTGCTTCCTCTCTGAGCTTTTTGTAGTCCTTTCTGGCAGACTTGCCGCGCCACAAGCTCTGAGCAAGTGTGACCTTCCTGCGGTAGTCGCGCCAGTTCTTGAGCTGTTGATAACTCCGCCAGTTGCGTTGTATGATTAGCGCCGCATCCGAATATTTCTTGTCCAAAATCATCTTTCGGCATAGCCAGCCCTTTGCCGACGCTTCAAAGCGGATGAGATCGTTTCGGAATTGTAAGTACCTCTTGCGCTCCTTCTGCCCTCTCCAAACGCGCTGGATAGTCGTTGCGCTCTTCTGGCGCCGAGCTTCGTCTGCTCTTTGTCGTGCCAGAACTGCTCTTGCTCGGGCCTGAAAAGTACGAATGCTGTTGATTGCTTCGAGGTAGCGACGTCTGTAATACTTCGCGCGCAGGTTCTTCTGTATCATGATCGCAGCATCTGTAAGACGGCTTGTGCGAAGGTTCTCCAAGAAAGCAAGCATACCAGCTCGAAAGAAGATCTTTGTCAGACCAAGCTGGTATTTATCTGATCGATCGTGCTTGCTCTCGCCCAGTGCCTTTTGCAGGATGGCATTCGCCATCTCCTTGATTTCCGTCGTCCATTGCTTCGAGTGTATCAGCATGTAGTAGCGCAGTGCAAACTCTTCGTAGGTCCATCTGGTTGGGTACCCTGCGCAACTGATTCGGACAGTTTCCAAGACACCACAAGCTCTGAGTTGGCTTAATACCATCGGGCCTTCGAACTTCCAGGCTTCCTTGCTCTCGTTAGGCTTCAGGCAACGAATGTAGTGCACTTCAGTATTGTTGATAGTGTCCATCAGTTGAATCAAAGAGCTCTTGAAGATGCCGCCAAGTGTGGGCTTTCTGGTGGCAGCAGCGCCTTTCCTGGCGCCTGGCGCTCCATTTGCCTTCGGGTTGACTGCTGCATTGTCTCTATCTCGGACCACGGCACTAGACTCAAGCACTTCGGCCAAGAAATCGTTCTTCGTGCTGCGGAGCACTTCAAGCTGTTCGTCAGGTACAGTATCTCTGTTCTTCTCGATGAAACCGTCGCTCTCGTATGTCACATCAACCGCATAATGGCAGACTGTGAATGCGCTCTTGCCGAATCGAGGCTTCTTGTAGAAAGCGTGCTTGTCTTGGGAAAAGTTGTGGTGAAGCTTCGTTACGAAACTCTCATCCGAGCCCATCGGTAGCCTGCTTTCTTCGTCAAGAAGCGCAAGTATGCCGAGCTTGCCTTCGATGAGGTCGATACACGGCTGATTGTCGCTGAAATCGATGAACTTCCAGTCAATCTGTTCTCGAAGGTACTCTTCTTGCTCGAGCTTGAAGACGTGTTGGTTGAACTCTTGCTGCAACTTCTCGTTAGCGTAATTGATGCAAAACTGCTCGAAGCTGTTCTTGGCAAAGTGTTCGAAACCATAGATATCGAGCACACCGATGAAGGAGTGCATCTGTTCAATGACCTGCTCAGGTGCCAGGAAGCCGTTCATAGTCTCCACGAGCCAGTCGAACAGTGATGAGTATATGTATTTCGCAACGGAGTCTCGGACCACTGTAGCTTGTTGTGCCGTGAGATTCGACATGATCTTCTCACCGCGGGTCACCAGCTGCTTCTTGACAGTCCACTTGGCAAACTCTGCTGCATCAATTCCAAGCAAATCGCAAGCTTTCGCAAGCGACGTCTCATTGGCGGCCAGCTGCGAGTCTGCACGGGTGGCAGTGATTTTAATATTTCCAATGTGCAGTAGTGCAGCAAGTATCTTCCAGAGACTGGATTGTACCTCTGGCAACACGCCAAGTCTTGTGAGCGACTGTCGGGTATCCGCAAAGTCCTTTGCATCGTCCACGCCCTCGATCTGCGGGGCACCACCTTGGTTGAGGTAGTCAAAATGCTCAACAGGTATCAAGCCCAGCTCTTCCCTCTCCGCGGCCGATGCTCCAGCCACAAGTTGGTAGAAGATGTGGTAGTTTCGCTCCTTAAGCGGCTGGAAGACCAGTCTGGACCGTTCGAGCAGATATGTCCGTATCCGAGCACCAATGATGTCGGTCTGCTTGTTGAACATGATCTCGATGTACTTTCCGAAACGCGAGGAGTTGTCGTTTCGTGTCGTTTTGGCGTTGCCGAAGGCTTCCATGATCGGATTCGTGGCCAGGATCTGCTCTTCTGTCTCGCTCATGGTATCGGCGCGACCACGACTGCGCGTGCCAGGTTGGTCGGGAGGCTCTCTTGTGGCGAAGTAGCGCATGATGTACTTCGCGCTCACAGTCTTGCCAGCGCCAGATTCTCCTGACACGACAATGGTCTGGTTCTTATCGTTCCGCAGCATGTCGGCGAAGGACTCTTCGGCAATGGCGAACAGATGCGGCGCTTGCGATGCTCTCTGCTTGCCTGCATATACTTGGACCATTCCAGGGACGTATAACGAGTCGACTCGCGCAAAGGGGTTGGTAGCGATAAGGACGATTCCGGAGTATGTGTAGATCTCTTTCTGTGCATAGCGGAGCTTGATTGCCTGCAGCACAGCAGGCTCGTTTAGATGTGAGAGGTTCGTTAAGTCGTCGCTGGCTTCGAGCATGGCAGGGTTCATTAAAGGCGGTAAGGTCGAACTCATGGCGTCTTTCAAGAGCTCGTCGAGGGTGGTCTCGACAGTTTTGTCCTGCTGCAATCAGTACTGCCATCGTAGTACCATATCAGATCGCAAATCATACTTCTCCATTTTCCAGGGTGAAGACGAGCTTCACTTTGTCCCCCTCGACCTGCTTCTGGCTGACTTCCGAGGCAATCCAGCCCTCGGTCGTGTCAGGCTGCCAGGCCTTGGTGCCGACATCGTACGTATGCGACATGGCTTGCTGGCGGTGGTGGTGGCGTCGTTGCTGCAGCGTGAGGGTGTGGGTGGTGGTGTCGTTGCCTGCTCGACCTCTTTCTCAACCGGCTTGGTGGACGGGCTGCTGTGGCCTGGAGTCGATTTCCCCAACGCCCACGCTAAAGACAACAAGCACGTTCAAAGGAATATTGTATCCGGCAACAGGCCGTGTCGTCATGCGCTTCGGGGCCTGGGCATAGCTGGTGTGTGTGTGTGTGTAGCCTCTGGGTATGCAGTGCGTTGAGGTCGTGACAATCTTTGGAGAGATGCACACCAAGGGCAACTCCCTGAGACGGACGAGGAGCGTTATACACGCGCTTGAAATGCTAGTGCCAGGCTCCTTCGCTTGTGAGCCAATTATATGACTGTCTGCGCTTCGGGCGTGGGTTTCGCAAGCTAAACGTTCTTCTCCACACGCACAGCTTCTCCTTCTTTTGCTTTGCTTCCTTTTTACTTCCACCACATGCACGCATAACTTTCGACATGCACTAGTGACTGCATCACAAAGGGCCTCCCATTGCCGAGCACATGATGATGCTGACAGGCGGATGCTGAACTTGTGACACGCAATGCGAACAGAACACCCTGTGTCTGTCGCACGAGCATCGCCGTTTGCTCATTGGACGTGCTCATTGGACACTGCTCAACGACTGCCTACACCTTTGACGATCGCGCAATCGTCGGACGCCGCTGGAGCTTTCTACCAGCTCTTCATAAGCATGTCTGTGGCCCCCGATACTAGTCTAGTGCCATGACGGGCGCTACAAAGCAGCCAGCCGTCCGGCATGCAGCTACTGTACTTGTCGTAGTTCGAGATACTCAGGGGTCACCATCCACGTCAGACCTCACAACCGCTCTCCGTTTGTAAACACGGCCATGTCCGTATTATTAGTATTATATCATTATTATTATTGACAAAATAGAGCCTTGTTTGTAATGACCACACTACACATTTCTGAAACGTTCTCGTTTGCGCTCGATACAAGCTCGTGCCACGTGAGGCGAGCACAATGGCAGGTGGCAGCCAGGATCCCATGCAGACGCCGAAAGCATACCACCAACAGTGGCCAGCTGTGTCGGCAAACCAGTGCTATCTAGCTGTAACACGTCTCGATGACTCCTTGTCAACGAAGAGCTGGGGTAACAGACTTGTGTAACCACCTTAATGCACAGAACTACTCAAAAATACCATTCTTGGCATCGATATCGAGCAAGACCAACGGTAGCAGAAGAGGAGAGAAGAAACCATGTTACCGCATCAATCCTCACATTCCGCGCAGGCAAAGAGCTCTTCGTCGCATCGCCACCCTATCGAAATCCACCCACCTCATCGCCGCTCTCCTCCCCAAACGGAATCCCATGATCATCACCAGGCTCCTTCTTAATCTTCATCTTCTGCTTCCTGCTACCCGCCTCAAATTTCTCCTCGTCGTCGTCATCATCATCATCGTCATCATCATTATCATCGACGACAGCAAGCGGAGTTTCATCCCTCGCCTGCCGCTTCTTCCCTCCTCCTCCGCCTCCTCCTCCAGCAGCACCCTTTTTGGCAGCAGGAGCATTCTTGATCTCCTTTTGGACAGCTTTCTCAAAACCCTGCCTCATCTTCTGGATGCGGTGGGATATCGCTTTGGCGGTACAATCTATCGTACTGTAAATCAGCAAAAGGTACAGAACACTCTCCGTGTAATGAAGTGAAAGACAATTACCTGGACCCATAGCTTTAGCAATCTGCTGCTTCATCGCTTCCGTGACTTTGACGTCAGCCAGCTCGAAGATTTTGCCAAGGAGCTGTGAAGTGCGTCAGGACATTGGTCGGACTGTATTGTGGTGATGGTGGTGATAGTAATAGTAGTAGTGATAGTAATAGTGGAGTACCTTCGTTTGCGCGGCCTCGTCCCACACCATAGGCATGGTGGCTAGTGGAGGTAGATATTGTCTTGCTGGTAGAAGTCGTTGGTTGTTGGTCAAGGTAAGCCGAGCTGTGGTTGAGATGGCGTTGGAAATGATAGTGGACGATGCGAAGGGTAGATATGGGCACGGCAGTCAATGAGTGAAATGTGAACTGTCCGAATATTAGGTTCCGTAAGGTTCATGTGAGGTTTCTCAGCCAGACAATTCACTTTGGTCACATGTGTTTTACCTTGAAATATCCTTCACTCGTTTGCCATGGCGGTGTGATAGTTCTGCTACGTACACTGTTGTGTAGTGTGGTAGACCTTTTACAGCGTCCAGATCATGGGAGGCACATGGACCTTTCTGCTGCTCAATTATTTAAACATTCATACCTCAATGCTATACACGTGCGCTGCAACGCAGGGGGTATTCGATCATTATCTCCTACACACCGATCATCTCCGCCCGGGTGGCGGTTGCGAATACGGTCCACCATAAGGTGTGTTCCTTCTAGGAGGAAACATTGGTTCTTCATGTCGTCGCCCATACACATCAGGGGGTTGTTCCCGTCTCTCCATGAAGCCTTGAGGCGGCATCTGCTGTTGCTCTTGTTGCCGTCGCCTCTGATCTTCTGCTATCATCCTGCGCTCCTGCTCGACCATATTGTCCACTTCCCGTTGCGCTTCCGCCCTCAGTCCAGGAAAATTTCTCAAAGACTGTTGACCGAACGGAGATTGAAATGTAGGCGGGGCTAATGGCATTCCGCGCGGATACGCCTGTTGCTGTTGCTGTTGCTGTTGCTGTGGCTGCAAATGCTGTTGTCGACGATGACGATCCATTTCCTGCTCTTGTTGCTGCTGAGCGTGGAATTGCTCGCGCTGCGCTCGTTCTCGCGAGATAGCTTCATAGCGCATCCGTTCTTCGCGTTCGCGTTGAAGCCGTATATCTTCGTCGCGCCTGAATAGCATTTCCTCCTGCGACCCATTATGAAGCTGCTGCATGCCGTGGCTTCTGTCATTCAATGAATTATTGTGCGTGTGATGAGCGCGATTTTGAGCCTGTGCAGGAGCTTGCGAAAACGCAGGGTACTGCTGTGCGCCATACGGGTTAGAGTGAAGTCCTTGTGACGACTGATGAGGTGCACCAGAAGGCGGTGCTCCCATGGCAGATCTCTGCTCACGGGGCGGCGGCGCAGGATGCTGACCCGAATGCGATGATGTCCTTGAATGCTGGCTGTTCGGTGGAGGTGAGGGATTAGCCCCGGATTGTCTCAAGCTCATCATGCTGCTCCGGTGGTTTGAGTAGAATGACGGTCGACTCTCGCGATCAAGTGGGGCTGGATTGGGGGGGCTTGGATGACTGCCTGAGCCCAAGATACGAGATCCCCAATCAGACTTGGCTTGCTGCTGCAATGATGAAGCACTTCCTGAAGATGGCTCGTGTTTCAGTGTGGCAGTTGGTGGTGCTGGTGTTGACGAGCCTGGGCCGAAGGACGATCTGGACAGGTGTGAGTGCGGTATTGGTGGTCGTCCAAACGTGTCTTCTCCTCTCCTTGATGATATGCCGGGAATCTGTTGAGGTGCAGATGTTGGTGGGAATGTAGACGGTGCTGGAGATGCGATGCGCGCAGGTGCCGATGGAAGACTGTCATGCTTGGAAGCCGGCTTGGCCTCCTCGGGTTCTGAATTGAGAATACTGAGCAGGTTCGATCGCTTCGGTGGTTCAGGTGCAGCACTGGGGCCGCCGACTGGACCAGGTGTGTGCGAGGGTGCGTGCATCTGCATTGGAGGAGGTTGCAACGGAGCAGACGTTGGCACAGACCCCGGCCTTGTTGTTTCAGGTCGTGCAGGGAAGTAAGGCCCGCGCGCTGAGAACGGCCCTCCGACGGGGTGGCAGAGCGGGTGGACCGAATAAAGGCGTGCGTGATTGAGCAGGCTGAGGGAAAATGCTTGTGTTTCGCGGAGGAGTCGGTACGCGTTCCTCGAACAGCGGCTTGCGATCAGCAGCGGGTGCAGCCAATGGCTGATTCGCTGGTGAGCCATGAGTTCGAGGGATCTGCATAGAAGCTTGGCGCATGTGCTGCTGCTCGCCGGCTTGTTGTCGCATGGCTCTCTCCTGCTCTTTCAGTAACGATTCGATGTAGTGAGGATCGTGTGGATTGGATGTAGTGCGAACAGGGCCAGGCGGCGCCTGACTTCGAGGTGGCAGCGGTTTATGTTGTTCTGCCTCATGCCCCATGCGGAAACCAGAGCCAGGCTGCATGGACTGGCGGGACTCTGCGTGATGTTCGGCAAAAAGTGCCAGACGTGAACCGAGTGGATGCTGCAGGCTGCCGACGGGGCGCGAAGTCGGTGGCATCGACGCGGCGACAGGCGTCGAATCTGTGGGCAGCGGACTTGGCATGTTGGCGATGTTGAGAGGGGTTGGTATCGGCGTGCTTTGAGCTGAAGTGGTATAGCTTCTAGGCTTCGCTTGCGACGGTGCCTGCGGTGGTGAAGCGTGCTTTGGCATAGCAGGGTGGCCGACTTGCAGTGGCTCGTCGATGTCCATGGCTTCCGTTTGCGGCGCTATCGCGCGTGGCGTACTCGATTGAGGGTTCTCGTATTTCCGCTTGACGATGGGCGTTGGCGTAGGAGGTGGACCTAAATCCTCTCCAGCAATGCGACGCTCATCGGCCTTCTCGGCCATATCTTGAAGATCGCCACGGCCTCCATCGATCTGACGTTGATAATGATTCTTAATCATAGTCTGTGTCTTGGTACCCATGTGGCTAGCGATAGCAGCGAAATCAGTACCGAAGTGCGCAATATACTTGAAAAAGTCGGTCTGCTCAGGAACAGACCAATAACTAGAAGCACTCTGCTTCGCTGACGGTGCCACCGTTTTCGATCTGTCGACACTGTCGCCGATTTGCGCTTCGAAAGCTTGCTGATTATGAGCCATTTGAGGTTCTGCATGCATCATGCTATGGGGACCTGCTTGCAGGTTAGCCAACAAGCTCGCATCCTCAAGAATTTGCTGTCTAGCAGCCAATTCTTCCCTGCTTTGCAGAAAGGGCTTATTTGGAGACATAGACGGCGCAGCAGCAATGGAGGCAAGCTGCGACTTTGCTTTCCTGCCAGGCTTGCCTTCACCAGCAGCACGGCGAGATTTCTTGGCAGGCTTTTCGGCAGACTCGCCATTTGTGTCTTTCCCTCCTGGACCCATCTTCTTTGCAGGTGATTGATTCGCGAGGGCGCTCTTGGCTTCAACTTCTCTTTCGCCGAAAGTTGTTGGCGCAGCAGCACGTTTCGGGCGACCACTAGTAGAGTCATTCGCTTGAGCCAGATCCTCGCTCCTATTGAGATCTGCCATGAGTGCTGATCCACGTGAAGGACGTGTGGTTTTAGCACCACGACCGCGTTTTCCTCCGCGTTGCTTCTTGCGATTGTCTCTGAAGCGACCATCCCACTTGAATCTGTAATAATGATTGATGCAATCCTTGTAGGTGCGATTGTTGCCGACAAGAGAAGCAATTTCGCCCCACTTCTTGGGCGTTTCTTTGAAGGCAGCGATGAAGATGTCTTGCTCCCTTTCTGTGAAAGTATCGGGAGGCGGCTTGTACGAGAACACCAGCGTAAGCGCCTTTGGTGCTCTCAGCCTGTTCCGGTCAACGATCGTGTTACGAGCAATGCTGGCCTGAATATCTTGGCTTGGCAGTCTCGCCTCTTTCTCCATGTCTGCTTGTACCTTTTTCGCTTCACGATCCAGCTTTTCCTGCTCGATACGTGCCGTTTCTTCAGACTGCTTCAGCACCAGTTCGAGTTGGTATTCGCTGTTGAACTTGTGCAGCCTTCGGCCTTGGCCGACGGGATCGACAGGCGTGACGAGCAGCGGGTCGAGTTCTGGACCTGGCTCCAAGGATGCTTGCCGCTCAAGCCTCTCTTGCTCTTCCTTCTCGCGATCGAGATCCTCGCACTCTTCCCGCCATTGCTTATACAAGTCTTCGAAGCCATCTTCGGCATCTGCTCGCACGTCATCATCTGCCTGGAACTCGGCCTCAAGTGCTGCCTCGACGTCCGTGGTTGACTCTTCCAGAGCTTTCAGATTTTCATGAAATATGTCAGATTCTTGGAGCGGCACAACGTCTTCGCTTTTAAGCAGGTAAGGCAGCGAGATCACTTCCGGTGACGGTCTGCGTATACGACGAGTCGGCTGAACAGGATCTGCTTGTTCATGAATGGCGACTTCATGACCCTGCTCACCCTTTGGCGTGACAGCATCAGGAGCCTCGTCTGTCTCGGAGCTCTGTGCCACAGGCTGTGCTTGGTCAACGGGTTCATGACTGTTGGTGTCAACGTCCATCCCATCTTCACGTTGATTCTTGAGCCGCTCTATGTCCTTGACTGTCAGACCTGCGAGTCTTGCGATGGTCTCCAAAGGTGTTGTAGCTCGATAGTCATATGCAGATAAGTCGACCTTCTGACTTTTCAGCTCCCTCTCTTTGCGGGCATGTTTGGCCTCCAGCAGAGTAGCATCTTCCTCGTCGTCAAGCTCGTCGTCTTCACTGGAGCTCGCAATCTCGTCCTCTGACTTCTCGACACTTTCAGGCTTACCAAAGAAAGATTGAGCCGCCGAATGCCCTTCTGTATGCGCAGACTTACGCCGTGGTGGCTCCTGTTCAATTTCCATACGATCGACACGATCATGTGAAGTGGCAGACTCTGACATGGAAGAGCGATGCGAGTCCCTTTCCTCGTTCTTGACTGAAATGTCAATGGATGGTGCCCTAGCGTCGACGGACGATGAAGGCGCACTTGGAATCCCAGGTCTTTCCTTCTCATCACCGTTGAAGTCCCGCTTAGTCGGTATGATTGGGCCGAACTTGTCGCCATATACCGGAGCACCTGGTCTGCGCCATTGATTCCACTGTAAACTTCTCGGTCCAGAGGGAGCAAAGGGGAGCATGCCAATATTCCTGTCCTGGATTCGGCCTTGTGCTGATAGGTTACGTTCACCAGCTCTAGGGGCCATGGGCGGAGCTCTGATCGCCTTTGGGGCAGTCGGTATACTCGAGGCAGGCACTTGTGGCGACACGCTAAAGGAACGCTTGCGAGGTCCTGACGGAGCGGCGGGAGGCGGTGTTTGACTCCTTTGCGTGCCTGCTTGGGACTGAAAGCTTCCAGAATCTGGGCGAGGAGATACGAAATGTGGGCGAGGCGACAACGAAAGTGGACCTGGAGGCCTGATTCCTCGAGGAGCAGTAGGAGCTCCCATATCTGCAAACCGAGGTGCGAATGATGGGTTGGGCGAGGCCGGCTGAATGAGATGTGGTAGAGTTTGCCGGGACGGCAGTGATGAGGGTGATATGGATGCCTGCAGCGCAATAGGTCCTGACAACGTCTCCATCGACCGCACACCCTGCAGTCTGTTGGATGCAGGCATAGTGGCGTCCAGCTCAAGAGCTCGAGGGGCTCTCGGTGCAGTAGGAGGAGGACTGGCATGGTGTGCTTTCGGAGCGACCGGAGCTGCTTTGGGAGCTGTTGGAACGTTGACGGATGCAGCCAGCGTCTCTTCAGACACCGATAGAGACTCCATTTGGTGTGGTTGCTCGGCACTTGAAGTAGTCTGCTTGGTTTCTGCTGCAGCTTTGCCAGGGAGTGTTTGCTGCTGACTGCCTGCTGCAGCAGGCGCGATAGAAAAGCTGAAAGCAGGTACTGGCGGTGCTTGTGTTGGTGGTGATGAACCACGAGAACCATAGCGATTAGCTGTGGTCTCAGCTCTTCCATTGAGATATGCGGGTGTCTCTGGTGGTGGTTCTCGCTTCGGGGGGCCAATTTGGGCGGTTGAAGGTCTACGCATGGAAGTATCGGCGCTGGAGCTCTCAATGATGGCAAGCCGCTCCGGGTTGATGGGTGGCGCTGCTGACGATGCTTGGAATGCTGCGCTTACACTGGCGATGGAGTCATTTGAGCATCGTGTCTCAAGCCTGCTTGGAGGAAGGTCTCGCCTCGCGCGATCGAGCTCCCGTTCTCGCTCAATCCAATCACCCCGACGATCATCTTCACGACGTTCGAATCTCCTATCATCCCTGCGTTCAGATTCCCTGCCATCTCGCGACAGATCTCGACCAAATCTGGAGGGTGGACTACGATCTCTGCGGAAGAGGTCTCCTCGGTCCTCGAGATTCCGTCTACCTCCGCGACCACCACCTCGATCAAAGAAGTCGCCACGACCTCTGCCTCTGAAACCTCCTCGAAATGGTGGTGCTGATGAGAATGGTGGGTTGTCTGAGTAAGTGGACCCTGCTGAAGGCGGCCCGTCTCGGGACGATCTGCGCGCGCTTCTTATGTCGATTTCACGCGGCGGAAAGTCGCGAGGGTCATTGAACTTCCTAGGCGGCGATCTGTCGCGCTGCAGTATCGGTGGCGAGCGTTCTCGTCTGTCGGGATAGTCTCGCTCCCTAAAAGGTCGGGGTCGGTCGACACTTCCCAGTGGCGGTGCATCTCGGAGTGTTCGTGGCGCACCTCCGGGTGGGGCCCGGCTTAAAGGTCCGTCTAATTGCGATCTGGGGGCTCTTGGCGCATCACTGTATCCTGGGTGACGGCTGTCGAAATTGCTCACGAGTGAAGGTCGGCGGTCAGTGTTGAATCGAGGTGGTGAGCGTGAGCGGTCTGCCGGGCCTCTGTAACTGGAAGGCCTGTAAGACATTCGCTATGGTTGGCGAAGCGCTGTCGCGAGCGCCACGCGGAGCGTCGACCAGGATTCACGAATCTCAGTCGCAATGCCTGTATCATGCAATGTCCAGCATCGACTGGACCTTCCCAGCGAATCGCGCCCTTGTTTGTTTTGCGGTTTGTGAAACTGTTCTCGTTCTGCAGTTCCCGACCGTAGAATCTGATGATTGTTGCGCGTTGAAAGCCGGTGTTCGAAACTCAAGTCGGTAGCGCGACCGGGGCCTACTGCGCTAGCGCGGGTCAAAATAGTCAAAGCGCAGTGGCTCGAACTCTGGACAGTGGAGGAAAGCGCGAGCGCCCACCAGCTGAGAAAAGTCCAATTTGTCGCCCAAGGGCAATATCGCCGTGAGGGATGAGTGATGGCAGCAGAACGACCAGGCCGTCAAATCTGTCATGCGTAGCAAGTCTCCCGGCCAAGTGTCGACGCGCCAGGCGAAGGAATTGGCAAGCGGCGATGCAGTCCTTGGTGCGATCTTTGTGTCGCTAAATCTCGGTGGCGTCTGCGAAACAAATGCAGCGATTTGAAAGAGATGATGTTGGCAGCTTCCTCTGTCGAATGCTCGTGGTCTTGGCGTGTATGCGGCGGTGTTGAGGTGCTTTGCTGTGTCGTTGGTGGCGATGTAGGGTGGACGATGGGATACAGAAGCCTGCCATGGTCTTGCAAGCCTGCAAGGTTCGATCAAGCCCGACTGCGGGAGGGAACCTTGAAGCACCCACGACATGATTTCTTCAAAAGCACAAGCGAATCGAAACGCGCAACGCCAGTGTGCATCTGGCTTTCGGGCGCACCCTGGGTGCTGGCATACGGTAGTGAGTTTGCCGAGGGCTGCTGATGACCCCCGACCGCGCTTCACATGGGTGATTCTGTTCGACACCTGGTGGGAAAAGACAGCATACGGTGGACATCACGGTGTTGTACGCTCGTATGCCGGTCTTTTGCCCATTCCACAGTTTCGAAGGCTATAAGTACCATCGCACTTGCTGCGTCAACCTCACCAAGAAGCGGAACAATTAGGCCCTGTCCAACGGGACAATCCACAAAACCCATGCAGACATGCGCTAGCCTTAGCGGGCCATCCTGGCTGCGTGGATGCTGCACAAGCGCCGCTGTGGCCGCAACGACGCTAAAAGTTTAATAGAGCTGTGCGCTGTCGTCATCTTCTCGGCCGCCATGGTTGTAGAGCACGTACCTGATGCTTTGCGATTCTACCTATAATAAGTGAGGTGCTGGAATCCTCAGACTGGTAATAGGACGTGCAGTATGCTTCCCTATACGTACTTTCTGGAGGCATTTGTGCAATCGTGGTCAAGCTTTCCACACGAAACTGACTCGCCCAAGTGAACTTTGCGTCTGCGGCAAAACTTCCTCACCCGAAACCTCTCGCCAAGGCCTTTGGACTAGGCCGTAGCTAAATCTGTCCAACAAATCTCTTTCGCGGACTCGTAAATCATCCACAGAGCTGCCATGACTTCAAACGATGCGCCTACAAATACCGCTGCACCTGCTGCTGCAACCAGTGCTGTGCTCAAGCCTTCGGACCCAATTCCTGAAGGAGCAGTGCCTGTGAAAGGACTGGACTTCGACGCTTTCGCTGGTCGCAATGTCACTGTCGCGGAACTGGTCGAGAATCTGACGAGTGTGGGGTTCCAAGCTACTTCGATAGGACAGGCGGCCGATATAATCAATGGCATGGTAGGTTGATGCTCTTCCCTTGAGCTTTCACATTCCAGTCTTGTTGATTCACTTCCTGCAGCGAACATGGCGCGATCCGGACACTGGAGAGAAGACAACCATCTTTCTCGGTTATACTTCCAACTTAATTTCTTCCGGGCTGAGAGAAACCCTGCGATGGTTGGTGCAACATAAGCATGTCTCGGCGATCGTCACCACGGCCGGTGGCGTCGAAGAGGACTTCATTAAATGCCTTGGCGAGACATATCTAGGCGACTTTGCAGCACAAGGCGCTGCTCTTCGTGCAAAAGGCATGAACAGGATTGGCAATCTTCTCGTGCCCAACGACAACTACTGTCGCTTCGAGGACTGGGTCATGCCTATATTGGACACGATGCTTGACGAGCAAGAAGCATCCAAGAACGACGAAGAGTCACTGTTCTGGACGCCTAGCAAGATCATTTCAAGACTTGGCAAGGAGATCGATGATGAGCGTTCTGTATACTATTGGGCTTTCAAGAACGATATCCCGGTCTTCTGTCCAGCGCTCACTGATGGCAGTCTTGGAGACATGCTGTACTTCCACACCTTCAAAACCTCGCCACGACAGCTCCGTGTCGACATTGTCGAGGACATCCGCAAAATCAACACTCTCGCAGTTCGTGCGAAACGTACTGGCATGATCGTCCTGGGGGGCGGAATCGTCAAGCACCATATCGCTAATGCCAACCTCATGCGCAACGGTGCTGAAAGTGCTGTGTATATCAATACTGCGCAAGAATTCGACGGGTCCGATGCTGGGGCCAGACCGGACGAAGCTGTGAGCTGGGGTAAAATCAAGACAGATGCCCAGAGCGTAAAGGTGTGTTTCAAATCGAACGTGGGCTTTCGAGATATACTGACCGAAGTGCAGATCTATGCAGAAGCCACGATTGCATTCCCGCTGATCGTGGCAGCCACTTTTGCCAAAGTGGAGAAGACGGGTGACAATATCAATTGAACTGCTGGCTCAGATACGTATGTAAACGACGGGTCACAGCACAGATCCATGAACTTCGACTGCCAGATGATTTGTGCCGTCGCCGTACAACGTCGGGCGGCGTCGAAGCACCTGTCCTTGCCGAAGTCATCCACAGGAGGGCGAGGCCGCCCTTCGCCCTGCAACGTCTATCGCGCTTGCGCAAGGCACGTCGGATGTTCTGGGCTCGTGCATTAGTGCATGCATGCGAGGTTGACGTGGACGATCGCGCCTCCGACCTTGATAGCTTTCGGCTGGAGGAAGAGAGCATGCTATTGGCAGGTTAGTTGGACT
Source organism: Exutisphaerella laricina CBS 326.52 (assembly GCA_000504385.2). Classification (NCBI taxonomy): domain Eukaryota; kingdom Fungi; phylum Ascomycota; class Dothideomycetes; order Mycosphaerellales; family Mycosphaerellaceae; genus Exutisphaerella; species Exutisphaerella laricina. Next base: position 42,992 of record AWYE02000763.1, read on the forward strand.
GTAGAGCCACACAAATGAGCCCAGGCAGAACGGTGAAGTGATTATACATAGGTGCGTGGACTGATGACGATAGAGTCTGACCGGAAGATAGCCGTTGGTTAGCCTGTGGAACAAGGGTCCAAGTGGCCCAAGCTTCGGTGAAGCAGCTCGAGCTTAAAGTGATACTGGAGCCTCACAATTCAAGGACGGAAGCCTGCGCCGCTTTCTGCCTTCTGCTGCCTTGGCTGGACGTATCACTGTCGCTTCAGCATTGTCTCGAGTATAACAGCAGGTCTGCACCTCTAGATCGAGCCTCGCATCCTCTCGAAGTACCCCGCCGATGCCGAGATCGATAGCCGCAACATGTGATTCAGCAACAAGTACAATAGCAGTACTGACCGGAGGTGGCTGGCACAATAGAAACAGGCTGCTGTGGTGAAGCCAATAGCTGCGAAAGCTCGCCGTTCTTCTTTTCTGAGCAAACACTTTCATCTGAACTCACTCATCTTCACCAGCAACATTACGACTATTAAGACCAACCCCACACGTTTCACCACCGCCTCGATACGACAGCACTTGCGCAAGCTCAGAGCATCGAGATAGTACCTCGACACCACGGGCAGTATAATCCAGACCAGTATCATGGAGGCCTCCCAGGCGCTGCCAGCCCCATCACCACTCATTCCGCCTCCGAATGATGCAGTGCCAATCATGCCGCCGTTTCCGCCCGTTCTCGAGGCGACTCATTCAGACGTCCCACCGCCTCCGTCAGACGACCACCAATCCGAGAGTTCGGAGAGTGAGCACGATGGCGAAAGTGAGGAGGAGGGAGAGCCGCATATGCGATGGCACGAGATCAAGGAAGACACATCACAACCATCAGAAGATGAGCTCAAGTGGATAGCAGACCATCCGGAGCGGTATCACAGCGCGCTAGACCACGAATACTGGCAGGGCCAGGCTTTCTTCGACCTTAAAGATCCCGAAATCCCGCCCGTCGAGAGCGGCAGAATCGAGTTCCATCTAGACGCCTTCAACGGCACGAAGGAGAAACCCAACAAAGAGTATATCATGAAATCCCCGACCGTCCGTATTGGTGGTCTGGATTGGCAGCTCAAGCTGTACCCACGAGGCAAGCGTGATTCAGAGTACCTTTGTGTCTACGTCGACTGCGTGAGTATGCTGTCCACTGACTGGCAAGAGACCAAGGACTTTGAACAGCCACCTTTTCCCTTCTTGAAGGGCGCCGAGCAGATCAAGAAGCGGCGGTCTGTGGCAGCACAGATCGCTGTAGTCATGTACAACCCTGCCGAGCCACTCGTGAACGAGTTCCAGAAAGAAGCGCATCAATACCACAAGAAGTCTCCCGACTACGGATGGAAGTACTTCACGCGTCAGCCGCGATACAACTTTCACTTCCGGGAACAAATGCAGAAATGCCCAATTCTGCAAAATGATAGGCTGTCATTCACAGCTTACATCCGGGTCGTCGACGATCCTACAGGCTGCTTATGGGAGCATGATTCTCGCTCTGCCGACCAAATAACCTCCGTCACTGGACTGAGACCATTTACCAAGTCTCTGCAATATGTCGCAGCATCTGTGCCACTGTTGCACTTTAGTCCGTTTCGGAAGTTCATCCAGAAGCTTGATCCAAATACCATAATTGGTTCGTGGCTCCAGATCTTTCTCCTGAAGATGTACACCAGAAAGCATTCCTCAAATTATGGCATGCGGGGCACAGCCTTTGACGGTGACGTCTCGCAAATACTATACAGCATTGCGCGCTGTATACAACAGAATCACTCGGGGCAAGAGTATGCCAAATTCACCGAGCTGCTTGGCCCCTTGCATACAGATCAAGGCGCAGCGATTGGTGCAGGCCGTCTCAATACCAAGGAACATAGCTCCATCCAAGTAGCTATCAACAACCACACCAGGTTGATCGGCCGACCAGCATTGCTGACTCTGGAGTTGCAACGCCAAGAACACGACAAGAAAGGACGTAGATGGATCAAAATCACTAACAGGGTTGAAGTGGAGGAGAAAGTCATAGTCGGCGGTACTTCCTATACTCTCTATGCTTTTATCACGCACTGTGGCCATCTAACATCCTCGAAGTACAACTCCTACGTGCGACCTAATGGCCCTGGCAATGGATGGTACGCTTACCAAAATGGCAAAGTCACCCGTCTGACCGAGAAGCAAGCCCGTGAGAAGCATTCTGGCATCGAGCCAAAGTGTAACAAGAAGACCGCGGGTATTGGATATGACTCGCCATTCAGCGAGTTCCACGAGCCATTGACTGAGGTGACCTCTGTTGTGATGTATGTCAGAGACGATGTCGCTTTTGAAACATTCAATGCCACGGCTGCCGAGTTCTGGCAGCCACCACAGCTCGCAATCAAGCCATATGACGAAGACGTTGAGGTTGCCGAAAAGACCACGGTACGTATGCCAAAGGCACGGAGGCATGGCGCGAGACTCGGGAAAGCATTATCATCTTCGAGAATACACTCGAGCAGCGCGCCTATGGTTCGGCTACTGATTGTCACTGTCGTTGCATGGCTGACGATTCTGTACTATTAGGTTCACGAGCACATGGCCACGACATCACTGGCAGATAGTGAGGAAGCCGCACAGGTCCAAGAGATCGCCGTCAGTGAGCAGATTGCACAAGCTGCTGGTGCTACCACGCCAGAACCTCAACTTATGGATGGAGAGGATGCCATCATGAGAGATGCTGGTGAGTAACAAGCGTATCGTACCATTTAGTGCCCTAGACAGCTGTGCTTCCTGCAGAGTTGGCGCGCCGTGGCGCGCGGTTCCTAGCACAAACTCAACTGTCTGAGTTGTGTGGTTATTTGTTTTGAAGGCATAGCTGACTCTTTTCGCTCTGTAGATGACGATTCGGAACTTGCGGTAGGTGAACAAGACTCGTCTGCTGTCTACGATGAAAACCTCGAGACTGGAACTCTCGATTGGCTTGGTCGACCATACTTCCAGGGCCAATTCAAGAACATGGTTTACCATGGCGGCGGCCACTACATCGCTTCCAATGGCGACGAGTACCTGGGCTCTTTCAAAGCTGGTCGAAAGCACGGCTTTGGCAGAATGACATACGCCTACACTGGCGACGTATACGAGGGACAGTGGGAGGACGACCAGTGTCATGGACCAGGCAAACTTACTGAACACGGAACTGCCAACATATATGAAGGAAGCTGGAAAGAAGGCAAGAAGCACGGCGCGTACGTCCTTCGGGGCGTTGTCACAGAGGACGATAAGAGCGAATGCTCTATTTGCTACGATCGGGAGATGAACACGGCCTTCTACGATTGTGGCCATATTGTCGCCTGCAGAGAGTGCGCCTCGCAGGTCGATGACTGCCCAATTTGCAGGAAGCCAGTCCATGCACGCCTGCAGCTGTTCGGTGTTCAAGTTATGAAACGCTAGAAACGGGATTACGATTTCGTTAAGCGTTGGTGTTTATGAGGCGTTCAACATGGTAGAATAAGGATAACGAGATACCCTGCTCTCTTGTGAGCACATGCGTAGATAGATGGAATGATATGATACGAATTCCTCAGAGGTTCCAAGCTCAAACAACATTGCGTCGCGGAACTCATTCCCATTGCACCGAGAACACGACCAGTCACCCGCCGGCTCAACATGGAGCATGGACATTGCAGGACATCGAGGTATTGAGGGCGCGTCGCCGCGCTAGATTGAAGCGCTGTCAGCGTAGAAACGAAGATAAGCCAGGGGAACGCTCATATCGACACCAAATCGGGGCACGCAGCATGATCATGGTGGTCACCCATTATATATTGGTAGCTTGAACGCTAATGTGCCATAGAAGAAGATCGTAGTCGTTACAGCTAGTTAGAACTAGCTCAACGCAAAACTTTTCGTCTCGCCCACCAGCGCCTTGTGCTGCACATCGACCATCGGCGCTTACAGATTTTCCAACCACACGTACACACTACCCGTGGAGCCGGCGCACTCCTGAAACAACTCCGCCAACTTCAGAAGTCGCGCTCGTCAACATCAGAGGAGGATATACCCCGCCAGCACCCTTGCACACCTGCCCAACTTCAGCACCATAGCAAAACAGCACAGAGAACTGCTCGAACAGACACGTCACCCGAACATTCCTGTTCTTCCAACCCGGTGGTGCCCAGAACTTGGTAGGCCATTGATAATCAGGATTCCAAGGACATTGGAGCAGGAGCAGGGTGTCATTATGAGTCTCGCGGATCCATTCATTCAGTGCTGGGACCGGGTCAATAACTAGGCCGTACATGAAGCACTTGGACTTCTCATCGCCAACATATCAGCGTCTGCCTCCGGGGCTATATCGGGGGCTAATTACTCACAAGACCCAATGCAAGTTCTGTGCATGTGCTTGACCGAGGTCGACAGCATGGCCTGGAAAGCACGCCATTGCGTTGTGGTGAGCGATCCAGGAGGCTCGGTGGTCTTCCAAAGCATCGAAGAGTCTTGTCTGCTTGATCATCGTATGGCTGAAGACAGTAGCGCTGGGGTTCTGTATACTCAGCACGAGTGCGACGACAGCTGGTCGAAGATCGTAGTCCCCAAAGGTGAGCGCCAAGGCATGGCATCGGATTGACATGGCGGTAGGGATCTGGTGAGGGAATGCTGAGCTGATCGTACAGAGCGCAGGCCATTAATGGTGCTTCGCAAAGCATCCGGGGTTTACTAGCGCGGCTGTTTGGGATGTCTTGTACTGTCGAAGGTGTCTATGCTGTGCCACGCTACCAGGAAGGCAATCGTTCACTCGTTGCTTGTCACATACACGTTTGATGGCTACCCTGTCGTCCGAACCGTTCAGCCACTCGAAAATGCAGAGCGGTAGCGCAAAAATCGGATCGACAGGCGCCAACGATACATGATCCAGCTACGATAATCAAGACAGCGCGATCCGATCGAAAGCACAGCTACTATCACTTTTTACAGAACTGCGTTTTTGAAGGCGAGTTCGAGGTCTACAATGGCTGTGGTGCTGATGCGAGCGACCCGATCCGCCTTGTTAAGCTACTGCTGCTACTCGAGTAAGTCAGCGAGAGTTGTAGATCTTGGCATGAAGGACGGAACTGAGGACTAACGTGTACACGTGAAGAATACTGCGCGGACGCGGGCACGGGGCCCGTTCCTGGACAAAAGCACAACATGAATACTGCGAACTGCAATCCTTCTTGGTCTGGCTGGTAAGCAGCGGGAATGGGGGGAAAGTGGAGGTAGCGGGAGCAAGGCGAGTATAGTGGATAGACAAGGGTGGGAGAAGGGAACATAGCAGCACATAGTGTAGCTAGTACTGGAAGATCAGCAGTTCAGTATCCATGATCTGATATCTTACGCTCAAACGCTCAAGTTGCATCGCACAACGAACCTGTGCAGGGAGAAACAATGTCAAGGCGTGGACCTTCACCTAACTGAAAACCACCGCTTTCCTGTCCATTGGCCTCCCATCAGCACCAATACCTTCTCTCCTAAATTTCTCCTCAATCCAAATTCTTCTCGCTTCATCAAATACCACACTCCTCCGTTTCATGATGATATAGATCTCCTTCTTCGCACTGTCGTCCAATCCTTGCCTACTGTCTCCAGCTTCGATGTTTTCTGCTATGTTGAAGTTGCTTGAATGCAAACCAGCCTGCAAAGCATTGCATTAGCGGTCGTCCTTCTCGCCTTACCATCGAGATGTCTTACCTCAGCATCTTCCTGGAAGTTCATAGGCACTCTCGAGTAGCGCCAAGAATCGATGTAGCCCTGTATGCGGTCCACTAGATCGTACAGAGGTTCCGGGATAGTACCGGGCGCGGTCAAGTATGGTATGGGAGGCGCATAGGGTTTCCAGGCATTACGGGTGAAGTAGAGGACTGTTGTGATGGCAAGGAGGGCGAAGCTGATGGTGTAGAAGTAGAAACCCATTATTGAGATGCGGTCGTCGTAGTCGTTATGAGATGTCCCAGTACCTTGATGATGGTCGTAATATCGTCGCGGTGTCCTGAGGGCTCTGGAAGCCCGGCCTTACTATGGAGGCATGCAATGGTGAAGGAGAGAATGCAGGCAGGAAAGAGTGAGGTCGTCGTCAGCACATAGCACGCGTTTCCCGAATTAGTGGTAGCCCGACTGCTATTAATCAAATATTAGTGGCTGACAATGAATGGCAATCAATACCGGGAATGGATAGCTATACCTCATCTAAATCTTCGTCACATGCGACAACGTTCAACACTTCACAGCACCACGAAAATGTCTGGCGCACGACACTGGGAGCAGGATAAGGACAGTACACTCTACATTGGCAACCTCGACGAACGCTGCACCGATGCGCTGGTCTGGGAGTTGATGCTGCAAGCAGGACCGGTGATCAACGTCCATCTTCCTAAAGATCGAGTAACACAATCGCACCAAGGATATGGCTTCGTCGAGTTTGGAAGTGAAGATGATGCAGAGTATGCGTGCAAGATCATGAACCAGATCAGGTTGTGGGGGAAACCGATCCGCGTGAACAAGGCCAGCGCAGACAAGAGAAGTGGTGAAAATGGTGGGTTGGGTGGAGGAGCAGGAGTAGGCGCAGAACTCTTCGTGGGCAACTTGGACAGCTTGGTGGATGAGAAGGTACTGTACGAGACGTTTAGCCGATTTGGGCCGCTGGTCGCGGCTCCGAAGGTTGCAAGAGATGAGAGCAATTTGAGCAAAGGATATGGTTTCGTGAGCTATGCCACATTCGAGAGCTCTGATCAGGCCATCGAGCACATGCATGGGCAATACCTCATGAACAAGGAGATCACCGTACAATACGCGTACAAGAAGGATGGTAAGGGTGAGAGACATGGCGACGCGGCAGAACGAGCACTGGCAGCACAAGCCAGGAAACATGGCGTCGAAGTCGCTATTCCAGCACTACCTGCAGCTCTGGTCATGCCGAATAATACACCGTCTGCACCCGCTGCCATGAACGGCTACCCTCCAGGAGGACCAGTTGGCGCACCAAATGGGTTCCCTCCACGACAGATGTCCACACCACAAGCTCCTCCTTCGTATGGTGGTTACCAAACGCAAGCCTATGGCGCACCACCAACACCAACTGGCTTCGGCAACCTCCCACAACCAACCATGACTGGGACAATACCAGTCGGACAGAGTCTTCCGAGCAGGCAACAGTACAACCAATCACCACTGCAGGCGCCTCCCTCAGCGGCAGGCTTGCCAGCAAGGCCGCCTGCTTCAAATGCAGGATATGGTGGTCCACAACAAGCGCCGGGCATGCAGACTGGCTTCCAGGGCATGCATCCTCCACCTTCTGGCTTTCCAGGTGCTCCACCGCCACCAGCAAATTTGCCACCACCTCCGGCTGGATTTCCTCCTGCTGGCTTTCCTCGACAGCAGCCGCCGAACGGATTTCCACCTGCGAGGTAGTAATACCATTATTGCAGCTCGCCATTTTGCGGGGGTAGCATCAGACAGGACCAAAAATTGAGATTTAGCGAGGCGTTCAGGCACGATCATAGATTCGGTACCACGAATGGTACATCAGCTTTCAATCAAGGCCACCCAGGAAGCGCGTTGCTCGTCACCTAACATCGAACATCATCCATGCATCGCTGATAAGGATCCAGATGCTCAGTCGGCAAACATCGCATCCGTTGAAGATGCATCACTTGCAGCTCTCATCTTCTCCCCAAAGCACCAGCGGATGTCCGAAGGGGAAAGTGCCTCGACCGTATCGCTTCGCGAACCGGTCGCGAACGGTACTGCAGCATTGATCTGGAACGGATAATTGTTGTATTGGTCAGTGTTGACCACGACGCTGGAGTCATGCTCTATGACGCCTTTGAAACGGTCATTGTAGAGCTCTGCTGAAAGGGACTGGACCAACAGAGCAAGGTTGCATCGGGCGTGGTGGTGTTGTAGCGGCAACATTGGAAAACAACGTCAGTGGCTACTGATCTGAATGATTGCGGTGCGTGTTGATGGCGTTGTCGCCATTCACTTCTCTCGGTCCGTTTCGCCAGAGGCGAAGTTCTGCACTGTTAGCAGTCCTGCGGCTGATCAGACCCGTGCTGCTATGAAGACCACATGCGTGATGTAACGAACGTGATTCTTCATGACTACATGCTACATGTGGCTGGCTACATGCTCAGTCTGTTGGTCGATCATTCCCCCATCCCATCCTGTAAGTGCCAATGCAACGCCGTGCTATGCTTCCATGCTTTTTGATGCCATTTTGTTGTGCTGTATGGATAAGATTTCCACTCCGAAATGCCGTAACAACCAAGACCAACTGCTTAGAAAAATACCAGCATGGCTTATGCTTTGACGCAAGCCCAGTACGACGCCCACGCAGTAGTCGAGTTGCCATTCCACTCGGCGAACTGAGGCACCTGGAAGCTGTTCTCGGTAGCCAGGTCCTGGACGGTAGTCCCGGGATTCACGAGTTCGTAGCTCTGGCACGTGCTGATGATGTTTGGCATGACTGGAACAGGAGTCTGGTCGGGTGTGTAGTGGGTGCCAGCTGCAGGTTGCACAGGAGCTACGAACTGGTACCACGGAGTATTGATGCAGACTGGGACGTAGGCCTGGAGACCGAAGCAGGTCTGGCCGATCGAAGGGTTCCACTTGTAGAACTGCGTCTCGGTGAAGTTCTTGAAGGACTGAGCGATGGTGTCGCAGGTGTCGGATGGCTGGACCGTGTAGAATGCAGAGCAATCAGATGGGCGCACGGTGCAGACCTAACGACGCAGGTTATCAGTACGAAGACAGGCACTTGGAGTTTATTGTTCAAAACATACACAACCTGCACTGTTGGAGCAGTACTGTGTGCAGTTGTCTGCACGGGCCTCAAGAGCGTTCTCCAGTTCGCCTGAGTATGCTAGTGGCATGGCGAAAGGAGTGCACGCTGCAGTGGCAGCGAGAGCACCGAGGGCGAAGAGAGTGTATTGCATGTTCACTAGAGAGGCGGCCAGGTCTGATCGATGTGGTGCAAGCGATTGTCGAAGTGGTTGCAGTGCTGGACGATGTTCTTCTGTTGCAGTGCTGGCAGATGTTGTCCTTACCTGGCGGTTCACGAACTACTTATGTTGTTCCGTCTCGTATTGCTGCAGGTCAGGATCGGCTCCTGCGAAGGACGATCATCGTCCTGATTGGAAGCAGCCTGAAAGACGCAGGCACCAAGGCAGCAGATCATCTTGCTGCGCGCGGAATGATCGACAGCAAGGTCTGCCTATTCCTGGCTCCACGTGGAGCTCCTGTGCTACGTCAACTTCAGTAAGTACCGGCTACGCAGTCGTGACCAGATCTCCACCCAGAAAGATGCGGCAGTGCGGAAGAGCAGCCGGCCTACGGGCGGTTGCCGGTGCTTCCTGTTCCGATATGCGGCCGTTCTGGTGCACGCTTCGTGCTGCTTGCGGGTATGACGGCTCGTCCAAGACATGAGCTGAGGTCAACTCGACGATGCAACCAATATTAGCAACGGTGCCTGGCAAACAGTGGCGCAAAGGATTTAGTCGCCAAGCAAAGTTTTTGTGATGCTACTGTACGTACCTCAACCGTTAGTTCTAGTTCTAATAGCGCCGAGCACAGCCGAGCTTGAACGTTGAGGTTAGTGACAACGAACTTTTGGGCAGACGTAGGGCACAATCGTCATGCCCTGACATTTATTGCACATATGCGGTGTCGTGTTTGGATGGAGTCGTCCCAGGTTGTATTGCAATGCACGAATCAGCATGATCAGATCGTCCTCTCGCGGATCACGTTGAAAAGGACAGCTTTGTCGGTGTCCTTCTCCCGTCGTGTGTTCGCAGGTCACTGCCCGTGTGAGCGCGATCAACAGGGCCATAAGCATATTACGCTGAGCTACTCAATGGTTGTTGCAGGATCTTTCCGCGGCCTGATGGACGATGGGGTTAAGCTGGGACGCGAAGCGTATCTGTTATCCCCGGCGTGCTCACAGCAGCAGAGATACAGCAGGGCCGCTGTTTCGTGCACCGAGGCTGTTTGTGCTGACTATTTTGACCAAGAGCCAGGACGAGAGTCTGAGGTGGACACCGTGATCAAGGCACCCTCACGCCAGGCACTTCATCACACTGCCGCATCTGGCAGGCAACCCAACTGCTCTCGCATACGTTCATGCAGTGGTCTTGGTCGAAGGACAACCAGAATGTGTTCAAGGACTCGGCCTGTGAAAAGTATAAGCATGATATTGACCTGAGGACGGCAAAGGCTCACAATCTCTTGCGAATGTGGTCGCGTCTGAGTCTTCGGCCGATTTCCATGATCTAACGCGAGGTGCGTCTGCGGCTGCTGGAGCAACTCGACCAGCAAGAGTGACGCGGCATAGTAAAGAGCTTTGATGAGTATTGCTGTGAGGATGAATGCGACTATCAAGTGGGCATTGCGTAGAAGCGCAGTCTTCAAGCGCATGCTTTGGGTCATCAAAGATAGTTATTGGCGAGGTACCGCATGAGGGGATACAATTTGAAGAAAGAATACATGTACTCAGCTCATCGACGCGCAGGCTGACGCGTGTTTGTTGATGCCGTGTGGAGGATACGCGCGCCTTGTTCGTTATCACAACCGTAGCGACCAGTCTTTGTTTGTTTGATCTTAGGTTCCGCTATGGAGAGATTGCTCTTCGCACTAGGCATGGCATTATGTTCGTATGTCCATGTGAGCAGAAGAAGGGGATAGCGATATCTAAGCTAGGTACTACCTACGGAAGATGTCACCTATTCTAGGTAAGACCGAAGGTACGTACCGCCCTGTCTTAGCGTCACCTATACTTGTTTGTTAAGTGCTGTGGAATAGATAGAGAGATCAACATGCTATATGCCACTACTTTGTTTTCCTTTTCTTTTGTAGACGCGAGGATGTTTAAAGCAAGGAAGTTGCATGTGTTTCCTTTCTCGGCTGCTCTTTCCCCACAGTCGCCGACACCTCGGTACAGTTGAATCTCGTCACTCAAGGACTCTCAACTCGCGTGCTCTCGACCTGCTCCATCAGTACAAGAAGGCAGCATTCGAAACGATCACTACACGGCACACTTGGCCCCCTACAAGATCCGAATTCATCGATCGCTCAAGTCGTCATCTGAACCGGCCTCATGCTCTGAGTGCAATGATTGCAGCAACTCGTCGTTGGCTGCGACGGAATAGGAACAATCTACTTATCGGAGCTGGTGTCGTAGGCGCCGGCTATCTTGCTGGGCAATATGTCTTGGGCAAGATCTCGGAAGCGCGACAGCGCATGAGCGAGGAGAAGATTGCGAAAGAGAAGTGAGCACATACGTTGCAAGGGGAACGGAATATACAACTAATGTCCGTCCAGCCTCCGCAGACGATTCGAGCAGAACCAGGAGGATTGCACATATACTGTACTCGCACTTCTACCTACCATTCGAGACGAGATCATCGATGCTCTACCCGTCGAGCAGATAACAGAGCAGCTCCAGCAGGAACGACAAGAACGATTGAAGAAATTGGGGGCTTCCGAAGCCGCATCCTCGGAATATCCTTCGGCGCCACCAAGTACTGCCGACGACGATGGCAGAAGTCTTGCCAGCCTACAGAGTAGTAGCTATGTTCATGCAAGCCAGGTCGCGCACAGCAGTCTCAACGTTGGCGGTGATGCATCGTCACAACCCAAGAAGAGCAAGGCCAAGCTGTGGCAGGAAATGAAGATAAACTCAATTACGCGCGCACTGACCCTGCTATACACCCTGTCCTTGCTCACGCTCCTCACACGAATACAGCTCAACCTACTGGGTCGCCGGACATACCTGTCGTCTGTGGTGCAGCTGGCCTCTCCACCGCCGGCCACACAATCATCAACGATATCGCTTGAGAATAAGGACGATGACAACTACGACAATGTCTACGGGAATGACTTCGAAACGAACCGCAAGTACCTTACCTTCAGCTGGTGGTTGCTACACAGAGGCAGCAAGCAGATTATGGACCGTGTAATGGCAGCAGTCAAGGAGGTCTTTGGGCAGGTGAACATAAGAGAAGATCTAAGCTTGGAGAGGCTGGCTGATCTCATCATGGAGGTACGCAAGAAGGTGGAAGGTGCAACAGAGGAAGAGCGACGATCTATGAGGTGGCTAGAACTCCTTCTGCCCCCAAGGCAAGACGAAGGATTTGTGATACGACAGTCAGGCATGTCAGAGAGCGACGAAACACCCTCGCCTGATGCTCAAAATTCAGACCCCTTGGACGACGAGCTGGTCAACGAGTCTTTGCGACGACTACTGGACGAGACCGCCGACCTCATCGAATCGCCGACGTTTTCCTATGTCCACACTCGTATGCTTGATGCCGCCTTCTCGCATCTGATCGATTATCGCGTTGCGACAGAAGCGTTCAAGGCGACTGGTCCTGGTGCACCTGGTACGGATGCTAGGATAGTGGAAATCTCGGACACAAAGTGTAAGCTTGCACACATACTACCAGTCTTCTGTCGACAAGCACATGTCATCGCTGCTGGCAGCGGCGAGCTCGACACGATGGCAGGTGTGGCAGCGCAAGAGCCACTTGGTAATGAGTACCTTGCTGCCATCGATCAAGTCGGCGACCTGGGCGCTTTCGCAGCTGTAATTTACTCAAGCAACTTTGAGTTTGAAGTGCCAGCTGGGATGGCCGCCGCCGCCGCACAATCGGTATCTGCTGGACAGCGATCAACGCGCGATGCCAATAACGGCACATGGAGCTCTTCGAGTAGTCCGGATTCAGTACCCCAGCATCTCAGCTATACGCCTCCCCATCAAGCAGTCGAAAGCACACTCGAGGAGAGTGAGGTGCTCGTGCTCAGCCATGCCGAAGAGGATAACCCTCCAGCTCCATCTCAACCATCCGTAGAAGTAGCTGCATCTGGCAACTTTGAAGCCGCCTGGGGGAAAGCGACTTCGAGGGCAGACGACAGCGAAACGCTGCCGGACGAAGCAGTCATGAAACTGACCTAAGTCGCAAATCTTGTCCGACGGGAGTTATTTGTATAACATAAAGCTATGCATGAGAGACTGAATCTACGAGGTTGATGGCGCGTCCAATCTGTTGCAGTACCATGCGCATACTTGTATTGACGTGCTACAGGTATGTTTACATCCTCTCCTCGAGTATTGCTTGGCGTGGCGAACGTAAGGTATTGTCTCAAGTGGCCATTCCTTGCGATCTGCAAGTCATCAACCTCGTCAAATGGTACCCAGTCTGCTTCAACTACAGTGTGCCTCTCGAGTTCTACTAAACCATCCGATGACACATGGCCACCCATCGTGGTGCAAACAATAATATATCAAGAGGCTATGATACGACTTGCCACCCGAGTGAGCCACCGAAACAGGCTCTATCCACTGTCAAGAAGTATGGAGTTGCCAACGCTGAAGCCTGTCTCCTCTGCAGCTTCGTGGATGACAGCATTCTTGTGATCTTCGCCTATATCAACGCCGCCGCCCACCGGAAGGTCATCCTTGGCGCCGAACTGTTTGAAGAGCAAAACGTGCTCGTCCGCAACGACTATGGCATACGCGGCTAGATGCCATTGGAGTCAGCTGACTGGCTGTGTCGTAGGCATTACCGTAAACATCGTGGCAAACGACTGTCTTGACTGGTGCATACATGTAACCGGTGGCAAGCGACGACATGGTTTGTCGTTGTTATGTGGTGCACACAGCACGTCCACCCTCTTTGCACAAATGCGATACACTCACTGGTCGCGCGTTTGGGACGCGACGCGTCATATAATGTCGACGTCATTGATCCTCTTTTTCGCGAACTGTTTACCAGACGTATGTAGGACAACAACAGGAACTGTTCTACCTAAGAACACCGACACGCCAGACTCGCCGCCTCATAATGTCGCCGTTTATCAAAAAATTCAGGAACCCAACATTCTTGATCGGTCTTGTCAACCTCACAGCCATGGGCGGCGCCACTTATCATCTCCGCTCACATCTGGTGTACAACCTCGAAGAACAGGAAGCTCGACTCGATGAGATTGAGGGCACGTTGCGAGGGCATATTGGACTTATTGAGGAGTCGTTAGATCGACTTGAGGGTAAGGGAGGGGAGCAGGGGAAGAAAATGTGAGTATAGGCATGGAGTATGATGAAATGGGCCCTTTGCGTTGTTGCTAATGCAGCTATGACAACAGGAAGGAACTGTATGAGGCGAGAGGGAGAGACGACAAGAAGAGCAAGTAGAAGTGCATCTGTTTGATCGGAGTGATCGGGTACACAGTATAATTTGATAGCACGCGCTCTCGAACTCGGTACTCATTAGTCTGCCGACTGTGCGATCGAGCCTTGAGCAGACCTATCAAGTAAACGTGTTGCGTGTGCACGGGCGTGATCTGGACACGTCTTTTGAGGAGCAGGCGTGAGGGCTTGATGTGGTTTGGAGGGAGGGGAGGTTTAGGGACGTATTTGTGATCTCCGTTTGTCGTTGGGGTATATGCCAAGCTGGCAGGCAGGGAGAGTATAGCTTGGCGCGAATGGTCCGTTTTGAGATGGTGGCCGAGTGGATTGACGTTGCTGAGAGAAAGGGGCATGTTAAGCCGACTGGCTAGCAGGGTCACGATAGCTCCTGTGGCTAGGGTTATGAGTCTGATTTTTGGTGCATTTGTCGCGAGGTATCTGAAGTATAGGATGAGCGACCGGTGGGCTGTCAGACATAGTCGAGTTGAAGAGCATACAGGCTTGGTAAGATCGTGATGGACAGCAGTCAATTCATCTCAGAACTGGAATGGCCGTAGGCGGCGATGGCTGACTAATCTGACCTGTAGTTCTACTCGGCCGGGGTATTCTAGCGGCGCGCTTCGGAGGATCGCCTGTACAACGATCTCGTGACGTGCAGTAAACCAGAAGACCTACTACTATCGAGACCGAGACAGCAATCTGAAGGAGACCTTTCTCGGACAATACCGTTCCCATCAAGAAGTGTGTATTTTGACTCTGCCAAGCCGAGCATCAAGCAATTCAGGTTAGCCGACGCCGAGGAGCTGTCATTGAACGACTACCTCGGATAAGAACTCCACGAGGTCGGACCCATTAACTTACCAGAGGCGAACTTCTGGGGAAGAACCATAGTCTATCATTCGTGCGTGCAAGGTTCTCCCCTAGACTCACTTGTTGTTCCTTACCATCGTATCTCCCTAGCATAGACTGGGGCACAAACAGTACCGGCCAGCATAACTACCTCACCTCCAACCCGCCACTCGAAGCACTCTTGAACCTACATACTGCAAGACGAGATGTCGGTGCCATACAAGATTGAAGCGAACGAGGAGTACCTCATTGGAGGTCAGAAACGCGAGCAGAAGGCCAGCGATAGGATCCCTATGATCGCTCGTCCTTTCGTGTCAGACAGAGCGAAGAAGACGTTGGACCTTGTACATTCACCGTAATGGACAACATCCGTGTAGTTGCTAGCTAACCATAGCGCAATGATAGGTCGAGAAGTTCGTCGAAGAAGAATGTATACCCGCCGATACCGTCTACGCCCAGTCCATTGGCGAGACGACCGCCGAACGATTCGCAGCACACCCACAGGTCGTGGAAGACCTCAAGAAGCGAGCAAGAGAACTGGGACTATGGAATCTGTTCTTGCCAAAGAACCATTTCAAGGAAGGTGCAGGCTTCAGCAACCTGGAATACGGTCTGATGGCAGAATACCTGGGCAAGAGTTTCATCGCATCTGAGGCAGTCAACTGCTCAGCACCCGATACTGGTAACATGGAAGTGCTCGCCAAGTACGGCACGGACTGGCAGAAGAAGCGCTGGTTGACACCACTGCTCGAGGGCAAGATCCGTAGTGCCTTCCTCATGACCGAGCCAGACATTGCTTCCTCAGACGCCACCAACATTGCCCTCGAGATGAAGCTCGAAGGCAAAGAGTGGGTCCTAAACGGCTCGAAATGGTGGTCCTCTGGCGCAGGTGATAAGCGCTGTGAAATCTTCATCGTCATGGGCAAGTCCGACCCGAAGAACGCCAGTGTCTACAAGCAACAGTCCGTTGTCTTCGTTCCGTTCGATACTCCAGGTATTACCATCCACCGCATGCTCTCAGTATTCGGCTTCGACGACGCCCCCCATGGGCACGGCCACATTACATTCAACAACGTCCGCGTCCCAGCCGAGAACATCGTCCTCGGCCCCGGCCGCGGCTTTGAGGTTATTCAAGGCCGTCTCGGGCCAGGCCGTATTCATCACGCCATGCGCAGTATTGGTGCCGCCGAGCGCGCATTGGAGTTTACGCTCGCACGCCTCAACGACGAGAAGAAGAAACCTTTCGGCAAGCTTCTCTCCGAACACGGCGTCATGCTTACTCGCGTAGCCGAAGCTCGCGTTGACATTGACGCGGCACGTCTGCAAGTCCTCAACGCTGCCACAACGATCGACAGCAAGGACGCCAAATTCGCGCTCAAAGAAATCGCCGAGGCTAAGATCCTTATCCCCAAGGTCGCCCTCAAGGTCATTGACGAAGCGATCCAGGCTTATGGTGGCGCGGGTGTTGCGCAGGATACGCCGCTTGCGAAGATGTGGGCTAGCGGGAGGACGATGAGGATTGTGGATGGACCGGATGAGGTGCATCTTTTGCAGATGGGAAGGAATGAGAACAAGAGGGGGAAAGCGATGTTGCAGAAGATTCAGTGGCAGGCGAAGAAGGCGGCGGAGATGTGCCAGGCTTATGGAATTCAACACAGAGATCCGTTGCAGTTGGACAGACAGGTTTCCAAGGCGAAGTTGTAGTCCGTTGTGGCATGTGAAAGAACATTTAGAATCCAGTATGAATGTTTTAAAAAAAAAACAATCGTCGCAGTGTTTACGTTTGTTGCCAGAAGAGCAATCGTTCTTGGGTCAGACGTCGCTAGCAGCGGTCACTAAGACATGTCGTGTACACGAGATGTGGGCCCTAAGTGTCACCACTAGCAATTCTCGAGGCGTTTTACGACGTTGCTGTTGTCTGAGCACCTCGCCACACGAAGCTAAGCACGACTACTGGGAGGCCCGCGTATTTATCATAACGTACACATTAGCTACTACCATTGTCCGACCAGTGCGGGCTGGTCCACGCACACACCTTGACGCTTGCGATAGCTTAGTTCATGTGAAAGGAAGGCATGGTTCTCTTGCAAGCTCGTGGGGATCTGACACTACTCCACTTGACTTTTGACCAGTCCAAACTCCCCCCCTCCCCCGCTGGTATCGTCCTGCTGGCGCCTCGATGAGTTCCACTACCTCCCGCTCTGTGACTACGTCGCAGCTTTCACCTCCTCCCGCGTAGCCTCATCCAATTACCCCCCCAACGTCCTCTGCTCCCGCTCGACACTCTCCGGAGCGAGCGACAATAATGTCAACACAGTATACCATGCAGCGGTATATCCTGGTAAGCCCCATACCTTATCACTCAAGCATCAGCTAAGGATCCTGGACACAATGACTGCCGTTGCGCAACATACTCCTTCAATAAGTCCTGCTCGGCCCACTGCCGCTCCGGCTCGCTCCCAGCATAATTCCCTTCCCGGTCCCGAGCAAAATGGCGCTTATACTCCCCTCGAGGCATCTTGATCGCTTTGTAGCGTTCTTCCTTCTCGACCGTGTGGTCGCGGATCATGCGGGTGCGGGTGCTGAGGCGGCGGAGGAAGGAGCGGGGTTGGGGGCTAATATGAAGGATATCAGAGAATTGTGATGGGGAGTTTGGTTTGAGGTACATACCGAGAAGGTAGTTCTTCTGAGCCGACCACAGAGCTTTGGCGGAAGTTGTTGCTCAGCCGGACCGTGACGATGATGACGTCGTCGTCGTCGTGTGGTGCGTCGCGTTCCAAGAGGACGCTGGAGTTGCCGGGGCTGCCTATGCTTCTCGCCTGGACGGCATGCGTAGGAGCGTCACGAATGTGTGGGTTCCTGTGCGCTGCTAGAGCACTATTCCTTCTGGCTTCGGGAGAGTAGCCTGTGCTTGCTGCTGATTGTAATGTGTTGCTAGAACAGCTACCGCTTCGGCTGGAGGAGTTTATGATGAAGTCAGTTGCTGACATTTCTGCTTGTGATTGAAGTGCCTGCGGCATTGCTTGTGTGCGCGGCTTGGAGGAAGGAGGTGGCAGTGCTACAGGAGGCGGAACGAAGAGAGTGTGTGCCATCTTGCTTGGCTCGGTCCAAGATGTATATCCTTGCGGTCACAATGATGTTGACCAGAAACTGGCGGCGTTTCCTAACCAGGATGATGCGACCCTGGACTCTGATACGACGCTGTTGTCCCGTTATATTGGGAGATGATTATGGCGTGGATGGATATTGGAATCAATGAGTTTGGAGATACCGAGGCAGGCAGCGCGGGGACGTAGAAGAGGAAATGGGATGGATATAGAATGAGTAGTGATGATCAGTGAACACCAGGTACGGATTATACCTCTGTATTGCTATATGTTGTCGCGTGCTCTCACAGCGGGACGTATGTAAGACGAACAGGAGTGGCAAAGCTGTATCGCAAGAGGTCGATCTTGCTGTTGTGCGTATGACACCACGCTCCTCTGAGACGTGGGACCTTGGAGGTCTGGTAGCTTTTCCTTGTGGCTGCGAGCTGCATTGTCCGGTTGGTGATGTACTTCACGTACGCGCGGGGTGGATTTAGGGATGAAGTGAGGTACCGTCGGCATGGTCCAATCTGGCTACGCTAACTAGCGGCACTGTCCAGAATGGGAGTTGACCCGCCATCGCGATGGAGGATACATGTGGGCTGAGATCCGTTACGGATTGAGACTTCGGTAGGACAGTAGTTAGCGTGAGACAAGACAGAACGAATCGATCAGAACCAGCACGTTGCACGTCCTTGGTAGGTTTGCATCAGCAAACTTGTTCTTCCCAATCTTTCGGAAAGGGTAGCGGGCCAAGTATTGTTGCAGCGATGGCACCATTGCATGACAATCTCTTCAACCGCCAGCAATGCGCACAACATGATTTTGAACGTTACCACTCTCTACTCCGCAGCTCTCCCAGCTTTGTTACTACTGGAGATGCTATTCTGCCGTCTACTCATACATGGCAAAGAATGCCTTCTGCCGCCATAAATGAGCTGTCTCTTGCTGTCTGTCATTGGGGTATCAATATCTTTCACCATACTTCATTCTCACTTCCGTCCTTTTCTCGCGATCGATGACTGGCGCCGGCACAGGTCCGCCCTCCGCACGTTCTACGCTGTTAAGCAGACTGCCCTTCACGAACTTGCTATCAGCATTAAGATCGACCAATGGCTTTCCACCAGCATGACTTCCATCAATAACACCGTGTCCCTTAGCTTTGGTGCCCCATCCCTGTCGATGGGCGTCCGAAGCGAGCAGTCCTTCCCCGGTGAAGGCTTCCGGATGTTTCTTAACCGAGATCTGCCGCTGTGGTGGCCGAGAATTCTGCTCCGAGACACTACCGGCACGTCTGCGGCCTTCAGGCATCGCATTCAGGCTGCGGAAGACGTTGTTCTGTGGCAAGCCGAGAGGATCTTCGGGAGCCGTTGCATGGCCTACCAATCCACCTTCACCAGCATCAGCATTATAACCACGACCCTTCCTGGCATGATGGACCGGCTCGCGATGTTGTGGCGTCAGATCGACCAGACCAGGACTATTCTGACCACCTTGCGTTCCACTGCCAGTGTTACGGAAGATGGTGTTATTAGGGATGTTGAGCGGATCCTCTGGAGATGTCGCACTTTCGATCAAGCCACCAGCACTAACGGTCTGGGGATTGAAACCTCTGCCCTTCTTCAAATGTTGCGGTGGCTCCTTGTATTGAGGCGTCAAGTCGATTAGCGGCTTCGGCTTTTCTCTCTTCGAGCTGGACCTAGCAAGATCTACAGAGCTGCCACGCACATGTCCGCCAGAGCGACCTCCACTGTCTCGAGTACTACCAGACCGCTTGATCTCGCCAGCACTTGTGCCCGGCTTGCGAACGGACATCTGCCTACGAACGCCTTCACCAGCTAAGCCAGTGTTCAGCAGATTTGAGCCTGTTGTGAAAGGTTGCTTTTGCTGGGCTTCTTTTGCCTCATTCTCTTTACGCCTTTGCGAGTAGTTCCTGCCAGGCAGACCAGTGTTGCTGAACTCCGAAGTGTCTGAACGTTTCTGCTCCATGGAAGATCGTCTGTGGACAGAGCCGTGACTTGCAAGGTTACCAAGTGGCTCGTCTTCCGCGAGTAGCGGTTTGTTCAGCGCCACTGGTGGGTTCTTCCTCCTAGCGCTTGACGTTCTTCTTTCTGGAGATACATTGACGTCGAACTGATTCGAAGACTTGGCGAAACCATTGTCGTCTGGGGGACTAGACGGCTGTTCGAATGTGCCAACATCCATCAATGGTTTGAAGCTACCAAGCTGATAATGCGAGTCCATCGAGCCTTTGTACTGATGAGTTGTCGACTTTTCGTTACTCGTAACACGATCAGTTGTCACATGTGCCACCTTCGGCTTTTCTCTGATGCCTTCGCCCTTGACGTTGACGAGGTACCTGCTGCGCCAGCTTTGAACAGCATAGTAAAAGCTATCAGCTGCTGCCAGATCACCGGTGGAGAAGAGATGCACGTAGTCCTGGGTTGACTCAAACAAGCTAGTTTTCTGCTGGCTCTTGACTGCGTAACAGCGCGCTTTGGGCGGCTTGAACTTTTTCTTCGACTTCTCCTTCGAGGGCGTGTAGATATCAAAGTCGCTGAGGTGACAGACGTTCACGATGTCTTTGGATTGACTGTCGGCATCTTTCGCCTGCACAATTTGACCATTACTGCGCAAGGTGATGAAGCGCTTCTCCCACTTCCCGGGCTTTTGAGAGTAGTGCATGAACCAGGTCTGCTCTTCTGGCTCGTGCTTGGGTACACCTGCAAGAGTAAGTTCTGGTTCCACAGTGCCAGTGCCAGGATCGACGAGGATAAGACTGTTTTGCCTGTCGTTATCCCAGCTATTCATGACATCTCGTATCGGCTCGTATCGGCGCAATGGACGTTCCACTCCAACGGTAACAAAGTATTCGACCAGTAACGCTGACTTCACATCAATGCGCTCAGACATACATGTTGCCGCGCTCTTGATCAAGTCGACTGATGTGGTCTCGGGTGTGACAGGAAAGATTGTTTTGGACTTCCGACACTCCACGACTACCTGCCTGTCGCCGGCATTTATAGCAGACACAGGCGCATCCGTAGCAGAAACAGTCCTGTTGCTGCTCTCTTTCGCAGTCTTCGGTCTTTCTAGTGGCAGAGGCACAGCATCAATCCTCTTTCGCTTGAACAAGCCAGAGAAGCATCCAGCTTCTGGGTCTTCGATATATGCCGACATGTTCGCCAAACTCTTGGTTGCACGAATATTGCTGGATTGTGGAGGTCCATCTATCTTCTTCGGCTCGAGCGGTTTGGGTGGAGGAAAGAGCTCGCCTGACGGTGTAGATGTTAATGGTGGTCGCCGAGGAGGTACAGCTGAGTGTGCTGGCTCTTCACACAGTCTATTTGCACTAGTGCTCTCCAATAAACGCTGTCGGCCATCGCTTGACTCCACGCCGTGCTCAGTATCACTGAAACTGCGAGGATCTCTGGCGCCCGACTCTGGCGGAGAAGTAGCTCGGTAACCATCATCTGGCCTGGATTCAGCACTAGCCTTGCGATCTTGTGATGGAGCTTGCACTATTTGCTCCTGATACAGAGGTTTTAGCGGTGAAGAGCGATGTTTTGAGTGATAGCGGGATGGCAAATCGTTGCGCTGCTCTCGCGACGGGGTTCGATCGGACGAGTTTGTGGTCTTTCGATGGTAGCGTGACTTGCTTCTGGCTATACCATCTTCCTCGTGAGGGACAGGGGCCTGCTCGACAGGTTCATCGATCGATGCTTGCTTCTGTCGTGTCGACTTGTACCGCGAGGGTCTTGGGGATGATCCAACGCCTTCCATGGTGCATCCTGTGCTGACGGACAGTGATATAGGCTGGTATAACGAGGAGATGCTGCCTTGGGAAACAATGCAATAGCTGAATGCGTGGTGTGTTGACGGCCCAGGATGTTTTCGATGCGCGATGCCGGAGCTACGCACCTTCTCCCAGCGGCTGTTTCGTACGACGCCTTCCTCTACGTGACGGAAGGCAGTGCTTTGGTCGTAGAGTCGCAGATCTGCAAGGCGCGAGAAGCAGGAGCATTCACGGATTGCGACAGTCGTTTAAGGGGGAATTTGCGCGTCTGATGTTACAGTGCGGCTTGGTGAAATGAGAGGTGGGACTGCACAACAAGCTTTCATCTTGCGGGGGACGACTGTGCCGAGCCTGCCATCCATGGGTCGCGTGACAGACATGCTGCGGGCGCTAACGCTTCCCATTCCTTGATTCTATTTCCTGGTTACACTCGCATCTCATGCTGCAATGCACAGCATATGACGTGTCGGAGATGCAGGTACATGTGCTTGGTGACAATCAACTGCTGCGAGACCAGGGAGAACGAGACATCTGCTACCCACTGCCCCCTACAGCGCTTGCTGAGAACCACCAAAATTGCATGCTGGTGGTTGAAACAGCCGAGAACCCAATGGCCCGGCAGTTTGAGGCGCCACGCAGGGTCTGGATCACAATCCTTGCAGCGTCCTTCACGAGAGAAATCTTGTTGTGAGGTGAATGAAAGTATATCATGTGAAGGTCTCTCTATAACCGTCCAAACACGAAGTTAGCAGGGTAGTTCTAGCACCGCACCTCCGGATCGCCATGTGCGATTCACAGCAGCATGAAGTCGTAGGTGTTTCTATCGGCGGTCAACACCGAATATGTTCATGATGCATTAGGGCGCGATCAATCTGGCATAGACGTTGCATTTGTGTAGGACTAACTATCTTTCACGTCCTATCTGCTCACTTCCAGCGAGCCCCTCTCATCACGCCGTCAATCAAAGAAGGTCTTCTCAAGCAGACTTGGACCCGATGGAACCACCTCATATCGACTTACCTTCCAGTCGTATCAGCTGAGGAGATCAAGGGCCTCCCCGCAACTGACCAAGTACACTGGGGCTGATCCGCTGCCGCAAGATGTAATGCGAGAAACACTGCGACTCCCCCTGTGCTTTGGTCCCTACGACTGGATGGCCGATGAAGTAGAGGTTGATGGGCTGTAGAGGAAAGTCGAGCGATATCAAAAGCAGAGAGAGTACCGTGCAACGAATTGACATTGAAGATGAGCTTCAAGGTTTACGGCGTTTGACATGTGCGGCCAACGGTCATGTATTCTGCCTCCATCCTCTCTTCGTGTCGTCTTGAGCCGTGCTGATTTCGTCGCTGTGTAATGCTCGCACATCTTCTTTCCACTTTGGCAAGTATCATTCCAACTCATTTGCCCCTCCGCTTTGCACCATTACGAGCACATCCGACATCATTGGTCTGGTACAGAGGTTCATCGACATCTGAGGACGTCAACAGACTGTTCGGCCTTTCGATGCGATCAAGCAGTTGGAGCAAAACGGACGCAGCTGCCATGGTTGAGCGCACTGGACCATGAAGAGGTTTTCCATCGAGACGTCATTCCACAAGGAGGTTAGCAGGACGCGTGCCGTAGTGTATCGCCGTAAAAACACCCATTGAATGACAAAGGGCTAGCGGCTACTTCGACCGGGCGTTACGCAGCCATGCTTAGCAGGGAATAGAGGGAGACAGTCCAGATCCTATCGCTCGAAGCAAGTCCGCCATGTTTCACAGCCAGCATAGTCCTGTGTAGAGATGAATTTCTTGTGCGAATCCTTGTCCGCATTTCGATCTCGCAGAGGATTGTGAAGCATCGCTCGAACATCCCGCTTTCAGCTTAGCTCCCATATTTTGGAAACAAAACAGCGAGCACTACGGCATACTGTAGCTGCGCAGGCTGCGCAGCGCCAGAGTCGCATGCAACCTTAGAAAGTCGCCCATTTCAAAAATTATCACATATGGTCAGTCCCAATCGTGCATGTCAGACTGTAATGGTCTTACTGATCAAGCACCATACGCCTTGAATCTGCTGCGAGGGCGTATTCCGCTCGTGATTCGCCCCAGGGGCGGCGTCGGAATAGTGTCTGAACGAAGGGGTACGCTTGACCGGTTCCTGATCTAAACGTATTGTCGACATAGACTATCTCCCTACATTTGGGCCGATGATATGCTCGCCGATCGTGCCTGGTTCGATGGTGTTCTAGCTGAGCGCTTCCTGTGACCACTGAGGCGGCAAGTGGTAGCTTTGTGCTCCGTGATTTCATAGTCTGGTCCGTTCACACTGTCATTGGTACATCTGTCGTATGCTGATGTTCGTCTTTCTTGATCAATGGTGTAGTGGCTCGCGGGCTGGGGCTGGCACTGGCTGGTGTGCCTGGCTGTGAGAGACGCTCAACTACTTGAACGTCATCGCCAACTCGAAGAACAGCTCCGCTGGGTCCTGCACAAGCATATTGCCCGAATACAGGTTTGTCTATCCTCTCGATCAGCCTATGAGCATTTTCGTGGCTGGATTGCGCACTTACGTGGGAAGAGCTCGTTGACCCTTCGATCTTTGGCCAGAAGTCCATACAGCTGTCTATTCGTGGTAATCATCTTTCCTCGGGCAAGATCTGCGTTCAAGCTCAAGCATCGAACACATCTTGAGAGACATCGGACTGACGCTTGTTGTGTTGGATCAACTTTAGAGCGCACAGTGAGCATGTTCCAGGCGTCTTCCCCAAATGCGGGTTCCTCATTTCCAACATCGACATGAATGTTCGGACGGAATCTGACGATAACATCTTCTCCACGAGCTGAAGGTGGTAGTCTTCGCCTGGCTTCCTCTTCCGAGGCGGTGGATGTTATCAGGATTGGCGCAGCATCAGCGAAACGAATACGTTGTGGCTGCAACTTCTCATTGACCTGGACAGACAAAGCACGATTCTTCCTGATCAGTACTGCACCAGGCAGATCTCTGTGACCAGACCCGCCAATATAAAGCAGACGAACGTCGTCGTAGTTCAGGTGATAGGAAAAGAACCTCGAGGCCTCTTCTCCCATGTCAATACCTTCGGCTTTGGTCCCGAATATGCTGACCTGGAAGACCTCGGCACTCATGAGGCTTACGGGAGATGGTGTGAGAGGCACGGTGAGAGCGCTGTTTTCCTCGGACTGGACGTGAGTGATCGTCAGCTTCGACCACGCCCTGTCAATGTCCGTGTGGAACAGTCCCAGCTCAAAGTGATTCTTGATGGTAATATGTTCTGCAAGTCCTTTCGACTCAGCGGTTGGAGGCTTTGCGAGGACATATTGTCGATCAAAGCGCAATCCTTCATTTGTGATCTCCGCTGCTCTGACTTCGACTGGTCGAAGAGACTTTACTGGGTACACGAATATCTGGTGATCACGATTAGCATTTACGCACTTCTTCCCGCAACGAGAGCCTTCAGGCTTGCTGACGTACACGCTGAATCTTCATGACTGTGCAGTGCGCTCGTTGAGGCGCATACCTGCCCGCGGGACGACAAGAGTGTTTTCTGTCGTTAGAGAAGGCGGCGCGTGGCACGATGATACAACGACCGGGAGTTAGACGGCGATCGCCTCGTCGCTTGTCACTTCCCAAAGCGAGGTACGCGACTCGATCGCGGCACCAGAGATTCTTGAATCGTTCCAGAAGAAAGTGGGGACCTATGGCGTACTACACCAAGCCTGCATGTGCATTCTGCGATACATGTAATAATCATCCTCGTCTGAGCGGGCACGGCCACACTCAAGGTCTGTCTGAGATTGATACGTCCACCCACCCACCCACTCACTGTAGCGCCCCAGCAGCCTTTGCGATTCCGGCTGACGGCTTGGTGAGCAATCGCAGGGCGTCGCAGTATGCCTTAGTGCCACCTTGTGTCACATCACTACTTCTCCCACCTCCCCCCCCCCTTCAAATTCCATCTCTGCTTCGGCGCTACATGCCTTGAATGGCTCAAGAAACGTCTGCACCCTCGGAAAGGGCATGCGATCGATGTCGAGAGCGGCGTGTCAAGGTATTTTGATCGGCCTCGGAATCGTTCCATTACATGTACTGATCTCCTCGACCAGTGTGACAAACGTCAGCCGGCATGCCATCGCTGTGAAAAGTTGGGTAAACCATGTCCTGGTTATGACAAGAAACGAAAGTTCGTGGATGAAGGTGTCACGCTTCGAAAGAAGTACCAAGCTTCGAGTGACCAACCACAGAGCAGCGAGCAGATCTCTTTCGACGTGCGTAACGAGCTCCTACTTTGCCAAGAGCGTCGCCTATGGGATTCCATATTGACCAAGCCTCACAGATTGCTGAATCGAGCTCGGATGCTGCAGCAAGAACTACCAAGCCCCCCACGGCCCCCGCACTCGGACCTTCCCTGCCGGCGAGTGCACGATCTGCTGATATGAGTGCAGAAGGAGCGCCTCTCCCTGGCTATGGCAGCCTCAATCAGGCAGCACTGTATGGCAGCCTCAATCAGGCAGCACTGGGTCTGGATCAGCGAGGAGGGATTCAGCACACCTCGATGCCCCACAGCTTGCCCATGTCGTTGGACCCGACCGCCGAAGCAATGCTCATGTGCGACGGTCCGTTGCCGCTGCCGCTGACAGAGACAAATCCTACGATTGATGACTTGTGGAAGAACGAATCGTTTGACCCTGAGTACTTCGACTTGGAGCCGGACATCTACTACGCCTCCGCTGGGAACACGTGTGGCTTCCTACCAAACATACCTGAGATTGTGGATGAAGTGGACCAGACTGAACTGCTGTTCAACAGCTCGGCGTCGGCCACGCCGCTGTCAACAGGTCTAGGCAGTACAGCTATCTTCTCGGGAGAAGATAGCTTCAGCAACTTCTGGGCGCCGGAGTCTCAAGTGTCGCAGCTTAACACTAGTGCCAAGATCACGCATGAAAGAGATCATGAAATGGCCTACCTTATACGACACTTCACCGACTCGTTAGGTCCGTGGATGGACCTTTTCGATCGTGACAAACACTTCACACATCTAGTCCCTCTCAAAGCACTCAGAGATGCCTTGCTACGAAACGCGATCGCTGCTGTGGCTGCCAAACAGCTTGGTCGAGTAAAGGGTCGCAAGCCTTTCACAAGCCAGCAGAGTCAGCGCCCTTCTGCTATGGAGAGCATGGACGATTCTGAAGTAGACTGGTTCTACAAAGCAGCCAACTACTACGACAAAGCTATCGCATTCTCGCGTCAATATCTACAGGCAGTATCGGGTGGGATGAGCAATCCACCTTCACCTAAAAGTCAAGTCGCTCTATCGATGGGTAACTCTGATGACCTACTGGTAGCAGTATCGATATTCTCCTTGTATGAATCGTTGGACAATGTAGAGACTGGTTGGATGCAGTGAGTGGCACGTAGCCCTACCGCTCTTGTTGTATGCTAACGATTCTAGGCACCTTGTTGGTCTCAAGTCCCTATTAACAGCAGTCAGCCCCTCGCAACAGACGCATAATCAGGTCACACCCTCTTTGACGGTGGGACGATTAGCCTCATTCTGGAACTTTGCTCGAGCAGACTACCAAGCTGCCTACCTCAAGCATCGAAAGACCTTGCTCGACACGAACGATATCGCTCTGTGGAACAGTTGCGGTCTTGAGATACAGCATGATGGCGGCTTGTACAAGTCCACAGATTATGTCCGCAACGATCCGACACACTGTCGTGTGCTCGCAGAGCTTGTGGCACACACTCTATTATGGCTCGTGCTGCGTGTGATGAACTATCTTGCCAACGATGACGCCTCCTCAGCAGCCCGCCAAGGCCAGTGGGACCAGCTTATTAGACAACTAGACCACTGGTACGGCAACTTACCGGCCACGTATCAGCCAGCTGCACAGATACGGCATCGCCTAGCTCCGAGCACTACTTCACACTTGATCGAGAGCTTCTTTAGCATCGATGTTTGCGCTGCAGCATTACAGCTCTACCACTTTGCGCGTATACTGCTTCTGCTTCATCGACCCATGAATACACAAAGCGTGTTCGGGAACAGACTGAAGCAGTATCGAGAGGTATCAAATGAAGCTATCAAGCACGCCCATGAGATCATTGGCATTGCACTCGGCAGACCACATCCTGCGATACGAGTCGAAATGCTACTGCCGTTGTCAATGGCGGGTGCATGTCTCGAGGAGAATGAGGAGCGCAAGGTTGTGCTGGAGCTTTTACGAGCAATTGAGCAAGATACAGGCTGCGCAACTGAGATGAAGTGCAAGCAACTTGTGCAAGATTGGGGATGGAGTACCGAGCCAGAGGGCATCGCATAATATTTCTTGGCAGACAAGGGTCAGCCAGAGTCTAATGCACGGATAGCACCTACGTGCGGCTTCCTTGCAAGCCAACTTTGCCAACGTCGGCTTCCACCTCCACACGGACTTTTGTACAGTATGTGTGGTATCGCAAGACTCCATGCTTGCAGCGAGCGGGAACGTCACGTCCGCACCGAGAGCATTTTGGCAACTATGCAACAGCCGTACAGAACCGGAGGCTGTGCAGCGGCCCCAGACTGACTGTCCGAAGGACTCCGTAGCAGAAACGAAGAACGGCCATAAGTATCGTTACATCGCCGAACAAAGCAGGACAGCCAAACAAGAGCACAAGTCTTCAGCTCCCTCAGCCTTCAAATCACTACATCGGCAGCACCAACCGTACGACGTTAGACGACAATCAACAAGGAGCAAGATGTACACCGCCCCCTTACTCCTCCCAGCACTCCTCGCCTCCTTCTCGCTGGCAGCACCACTCGCAAAACGCCAAGGCGGTCCTCCCCAACCTGGCATCGCAATCGACTTCGTCGGGGGCCCAGCAAGCTACACTCTCAACGTGATCCCAGACGGCACATGGCAACCCACCAATAGCGACTTGAACATCTCCAAAATCAGATCCTCTCTCGGTATGGGAATCCTCGGGGCTTGCCAATTCCAGACGAACCCACCTCCGGCACCGGCTGCGGCGGCGGCGTATGCGCCAGGTGATGATGGAGCTGTGGACGTGGGGCCACCGCAGCCGATTGTGGCGGTTATGTGTCATGGCGGTTCTGGTGGTGCTGGGGGGCCTCCACAGCAGGCAGTGCAGGGTCATCAGGAAGCTCAGGGTCTGGGTCAGTGGGGACAGCAGGGAGGAGAGGGTCACCCTCCTCAGTAGAGTCATGGAGGAGTGATGGTGATGATGATGATGACGATGATGATGATGCATGACTTGATTCACCTATGCATAGCGGAAAGCCGAGGACGGGTGTAGAGAGCCCAATCCAATGAGCATTAGAACAATCAACAGTTTCCGCCTTGATGCAGAAGGAGAGTAACAGAATTCGTTGCCGCGCTTCTACTTTGAGGGAACTGCAGTCGCGCTGCTATGCTTCGACAATCAGGGATGTCCTTGCAACCGTCTTATACCGAACATGAGGACAACTAAGACGGCAACGAGTTCTGCAAGACTCGCCGGCTCGCGGAAATGCACATCTAGTATCGACTTGACGCGCGGCTGCAATAAGCTCGAAGAGACGCAGCAGCCGTAGACCTGGCACAAACAATCCGAACTCAAATCTCGTAAAGGCCATGAATAGACTTTGCGCAACGGCACGCCACTACTTGCGCGAGCACAGTCGACCGCCAATCCTGCTTGCCGGGCACACTTAGTATGTGAGCAAAGCTGAAATTCATTCGGGGCGCTTCAGCGCAATACGTATTCGTGATCCTGGGTATCTTATAATGCTAATTCTTCAAGGCGCAACGCAACCTTAACTCGCCTTCAAACTCCTATATTTCTCCGGAACGTACTTCTTACCGGCCAACTCCTTTCTCACTGAATCGAGCTGTTCAATCCCACTCTGCGGCTGTCCACGACGTATCCGCTTTGCATGCTTCCCGACTGTGCTGTGGTTTCCTAGAAACTCATCGCACATGGAGTCGAAGTCAGTTCGGATAAGTTTTGGTGCTTCGGAATCTGTGGCTGCTGAACGCATTGAGATCCCGCTTATGCCGGAAAGACCAGATGTGTTGGAGTACTTGGATACGCGGGAGGCTTTGGACATGCCGGTCATGCCGGATGCCATTGAGCCGGTGTCTCCGAGATACGCGTCTTCATCCTCTTCGGGGAATTCTGCCAGTGAATAGTCGGCTTCGATTTTATCGAATCGCTTGTCGAGATCGTCCAATGGGCCTGTTCGCACGAGGGCGGATGAAGTCATGGAATAGTTTGTGGTGCTGGTCTTGGCGCCCTTGCGCTTCTTCTTCCGGCCTGTGGCGAGTGAAGAGAGGGCGGAGGACTCGAGAGTGGATGGAGCGAAGCCTAAAGGTGCTCTGTCAGGTTTGTCCTCCTTCTCAGCCTTCTTGAACTTCTTGAACTCGTCTAGCCATGCTCCTTGGGTAGGATCTGCCGTTGGGACGGCTTGAGGATCTTCTGGAGGTGCTGCATCTTCGCTGATCGGTAGAGGTAGATTTGGGTCTGGCAGGTCGGTCATGGTAGGAGGAGATGTGGGTGCTTTGATGGTATCGTCGCTCTCCCAACCTGCATCGTCGTCATCGTCGAATAGCTGCTGCTCGCCATATCTCTCCCACTCGTCCCGCTCGACTTCATAACCCTCCTTTGTGAGTTCGCCAAATATGTCGTCTTCGTCATCCACATACTCCTCGTCTTCCAATGCCTCCAGCACTTCCCGCAATCTCGGGTCCATGTCTGGCTGGAACCCGGCAATATCGTCTGGTATGTCTTGCTGATCCTGGTACGTTCTCTTCTGCACATACTCACTCGGCAGCACTTCCTCGGGCAGCAGACTCCTTGCAACACTGCTCGTAGTCGAACTTTGGCCCACACTCCTCATCTCGTCCAGATCCATGTCCCGCAGCGCATCCTCCAGTCGCTCCTTCCCCTTGCCCTTCTGCGCCGGCTGTTTAGCTTCCACCCATGTCACAGCTCCTTCCCCCGTGCCCAAATCTTTCATATGCTGCATGTAATCATACTGCGTGTCGTCGAAGAACACACCATGTTGTGCAGCCTGTCCCTCATTCCTCTGAAAGTTCATGCCAAACTCGTCCTCGAGGTCGCCGCGCTGTTTCGTCTTGGTGGATCTGTAGGAGCGATATGAAGCAGAAGAGTGCTGCGAGGCTGCACTGCTATAGGCATAGTCTTCGTCTTTCGCTCTTCGTGGTTGTGCCTTCTCGACTTCGGCAAACACCATCGATGGCGCATTTTCATCGTGGATGAGCGGGTCATTCTGGGCGCGATGGAGGAGCTGGAAGTGGACAGCACCTTGCTTCTGCGAGTACGGGTTCTTCTTCGGAGGCATTCTGGCTGTGAAAGGAGGCGTGGCGGGAACGATCACGGTCGAGACGTGTATAGGCAAGAGCGATTAAGGGTCCTGCCGCGCTTGGGAAATTTTGGGTGGCGCTTGCATGTGCGTCACAGCCGTCGTGGGGTCGTGCATGGATCGCCCATTACCAAAAGCTGCTTCTCTTTACACACTTCTCTTCCTCCAACACAAATCATACACATCAGCACAGTAGAGCAAAGATGGTGCTGGCTAAAAGCAAGAACGCCGTTGGGCTCGGCAACAGCCTCATGAACGACCGCTTTGGCAAAGGCAAAAAGTCCGAAATGCATCGCGGCTCTGCCCAGCAGGATGGAGCGATCAAGCGGAAAGATCAGTTTGGCAACGAATACATCACAAACGAGAAAAAGGATGCAGACTATGTTAAGATGCGATCAGTCACTGAACAAGGCGCGCTGGACGAATTCTTATCGACCGCAGAGTTGGCAGGCACAGATTTCACGGCGGAGAAAATGAACAACGTCAAGATTATACATACCGACCAGAAGAATCCATACTTGCTGAGCAGGGAAGAGGAACGAGGAGTTTTACGGAAACAGCATGCGAAGCGAGCGCGTCTGACAGTACCACGAAGACCCGTTTGGGACGAGAATACGACTGCGAGAGAACTTGACGAGATGGAAAAGCAGAGTCTAGTGGAATGGAGGAGAGGCTTAGCTGAGCTACAAGAGGTCGACGATCTGCTCATGACACCTTTTGAACGGAACTTGGAGGTCTGGAGACAATTGTGGAGAGTTGTGGAAAGATCAGACCTGGTTGTGCAGATCGTGGACGCAAGAAATCCCATGCTGTACCGTTGTGAGGACTTGGAGAAGTACGTGAAGGAGCTTGATGGCGGCAAGAAGAGGAATCTGTTACTAGTCAACAAGGCAGACATGATGACATCGGAACAGAGGAGGACATGGGCAGGATGGTTCACAGAAAGAGGAATTGCATTCAGATTCTTCTCGGCTGAACTTGCGAAAGAGATGAACGAGGCCAGAGCAGAGCAGGGACAGAATGCTTTTGGGGGACTACAAGATGAAGCAGACGATGACGACGATGATGAAGACGAAGAGGACATTGACAGTGCAAACGAAAACGTCCTGGCAAAGGAGGCGGAGAAGATCAAGATCCAAGACGATGAGGAAGACAGTGATCAGTACACGGATGAAGAAAGTGTGGACGTCGAGCCCAATGCAGTGCCCGACTCAAACCCGCGAAAACTCTCCATTGAAGAACAGACGCGGATCCTCACTACGGACGATCTGGAAGCACTCTTCTTAGAACATTCACCCGCAGCACAGGCATCCGAAGACCCCGACACGCCGCCGAGGAAGACCAATATTGGTCTTGTGGGTTATCCTAATGTTGGTAAGTCGTCCACGATCAACGCTCTTCTTGGCGCAAAGAAGGTCTCGGTCTCTGCAACACCCGGTAAGACGAAGCACTTCCAGACACTTCATCTGTCAGATCAAGTGTTACTCTGCGATTGCCCTGGTCTGGTATTTCCGAACTTCGCGACTACGAAAGCAGAGCTGGTTTGTGCTGGTGTCCTTCCTATCGATCAACTTCGCGAGCACACTGGACCAGCAGGCCTCATTGCCGACCGTATTCCGAAACACTTCCTGGACGCCCTCTACGGTATGAAGATCATCGTTAGGCCGCTTGAGGAAGGTGGTACTGGCCATCCCACGGGTTCAGAAGTGCTTCGCGCGTACGCGAGAGCACGAGGCTTCTGGACACAAGGTCTTGGTCAACCAGATGAGAGCAGAGCAGCGAGGACGATACTCAAGGACTACGTCAAGGGTAAGCTACTATTTTGCCACCCTCCGCCAACAACACCGCCGATCGACGGCAAGCACTTCAACCGAGAACTGTACGATGTAGACCATCTTCCACAAAAGCGACGCGCACATCTCGCCGCCTCAGACATCGCGTCCCTAGCAGGGACGACCGACCCCTCCCTCATGGACGATGAGTCCGACATCTTCGCTCTGCCACGACAGCAAGGACGAAAAGGCGCCGCTATGGACAAAGCATTCTTCGGTCCGGGCGGAAGTGGCGGTATTTCTGCGAAGCCTTTCCACTACAAGTATAGTGAGCAAGGAAAGCAGCTTACTGGTAGGAAGCTGAAGACGATTTCTGCGCTGGAGAAGGGAGTGGATATGAGTGAGGTCAATGCAATGAACTCGAAGAAGCATAATAAGGCGAATAAGAGGGCGCAGAAGAAGGTTAGGAGTGAGGCTGTCAAGGACTATGATGATTAGATCGTCCACGGGCCGAGCTTGGCAAAAGCGAAGCAAATGCATCCGACTGCCCGCACATTACTAGATGCTCTGCGGACACCAGACACTCTTCGCGATCAGCAAAGATCGTAATGTCCACATGTTATATGAAGCAGATCCGCTTGGTCTGGACTAAATTCTCGCGCGAGGTCCTGGCGTGATCGTTCGACGAGTGTCTTCCGAACAGTCGTAATCTGAGTTGCGATCACGGCTGTAATGCACGCAGTCGAGAACCCGTTCTCCAATCGAGAAGTGGGTGATAATAAGGCGTCTTGCAGTCTTCGCTGCAGAGTGGCATGTGTCGGGTACCTTCTGACCTGCCAGAGCGCAAGGGACTACTCAGCGAGGGCAAGTAGGCAGAGCCAACAATATCTGAACGTCCTATGCTCGATCCACCTTCCACAGCTACCACATGACACGATGCTTTGCACAAGCTGACTTCAAGTGGCATAGGAGCGCACTCTTGACCCAGTTTCTCTCAGTATTTCGTCTCAGAGCTGCGCTGAGGGCTTAGATGTCTTATCCTCAGGAAGTGATGGTTTAATTGGCAATGAGGTTTCGGTGACGCTTTTTGCGAAAGTGAAACTGAACGGTTTCTGCGCTGCACTTGGTGTTTTGGTTTTGAGCTCATTGGACATGCGGCCCACCTACTCATGATGTTTGGTCCTCCTCGTCTTTGATATCAGCACCGTCTTCACCAATATCCATGGCATCATCTTCAGCTTTCACATCTTGATCATCATCGCCTTCTTTCTCTCCCTTGACCTTCCCATTCTCATCCACAATCGGAAAGTGCAGATGCTTCCAGTCTTCAATTTCCTCAATCACACTCCTCAATCGGTCTCTTACACTTTCTACGGCATACGTGCCCAACAATAGTCGCAAAGGAGGATATCTGCAATGCCCAAGCTGCCACACAAGCTCCGCCGACTTGACCGCGCTCGTCGGCTGCCGATCACTCAACCACTGCACAATCCTCCTCGCATGCCCAGCCGGCGCAGTCGGCGTATCATATGGTGCCGACGGCTTCTTCACGAGGAAATGACCATACTTCTTGATCTTCACCCCGTTCTCATCCTTATTGAAGGCATCCATAGCTTGTTCGTCCAGACCCGTTGGCTCATCGATACGCATGTGGCCAGGTTGGACCAGAGTGGCTTTGATGCCAAAAGAGTCGACCTCATAGAGCATGCTTTCGATCAAACCTTCGGTAGCATACTTTGTTGCACAATATGGTCCCAGGCCGGGTACGCCGAGAGCTCCGGAAGTAGATGAGAAAATCAAATAACGCCCAGCATTCTCGCCCTCGGTCCTGGCTGCTGCTCGTTCGCGAAGATATGGCAATGTTAGCTGGAGGATATTGAGCGTGCCGAGGAAGTTGGTCTCGAATTGGGATCGAAGGTCGCAGTCGTCCTGGTCCTCGCACGCTCCTATCACGCCGTAGCCTGTGCAACTATTACACCAGAGTATTAACGAGTGTCTCAGCGAGCAATGCGCGTGCTACCATCGTACGCTTACTTGACGACGATATCAATCCTCTCCCACTGTTTTATGCATCTTCCAATGACCTCTTTCACGGTATGCCGCGCCCGCACGTCACACAAGAGCCCTAAGCACTTCTCATGCCATCCTTGCATCTGTTGCAAACTGTTCTCGCCGATCCTTCCGACAGCAGTAACGGTGTCACCATGGCTCAACGCCGCCCTTGTAAGCGAACGGCCTATATGTCCCGTCGCGCCAAAGATGAGCCATACTTTCTGCGTAGGCGGGTTCGTCTCGCTGGGGGGATCGGTAGTCGACGGGAGGTGCAGTTTGGAATTGTTAGCAAGGACTGTTGGGGGCGAGAGAGGTGAGTGAGTGGCCATTTGACGATAACATCGCGTGCAGGATGATTGTACATACGCTCAGCTATGTCGATGGCGTCGTCTTGTGCTAAAGCTAAAGTACCCATCGTTGTGCCGGCGCAAATACGCGGCGGCGCAAGTACGTCTGACATGACGTTCGGCCTGCCACTAAAGTTTCACCAATCCCTGGTAGTTCTAATGAATAGATAAGCTGCTGGACGGTTGATGCCGTGGTCGAGAATCACGACGCATCAAAGAAGCAACAACGACAACGCTCCTACACGCCTGCTCTCTGGAACGGCCTCGACGATGCAGTAACTCATCCACCTCTGCGACGACAGTCCATTGACCCATCCAATATAGGGCCAAGGCCACCGCCCGGACGGACGAGGCGCGCCCCAGAAAGAGCTACATAATGGGGGTCCCTCTACCTTGGAAAGGGTTTCAGATCTGTTCGCACAAAATGGCACAACTGAACGTATTCGAGTTGGTACGACACGCAGGGCCGATTCCCACGTCCAAGGGTCCAGGCCATCGGCACATAGCTATGTGGCCGGTTTGGAAGGTCATCGCAATGGTTCCCCGACACAAGAGGTACTGAATCGCATCCGAGGCGCAGTATGATGTCCTAGCGCAGACTTGGTCGCAGTCTGCGATGCGAAGTGCCAGGGACGAGAGAAGGTGGCGGTACGAGGACACAGCGTTGGAGGCTCACGGTAAAGGTAACGGTAGGATGTGAACGATGCCATTGTTTACTGAGTCGCCTAGGCCGACATAATTGCCCTCACGCTCTTCCAGGCAACATCTCGGTCTGTTTTGCGACCTGTTGAGAGGCATAGGAGGTATGCCTTGCTGCTCACGTACCTCACCGGCATGGTCCTTCTCTCATCAGAGTATATGCGACGACGAAGGGCGTGAATGGCCACGTAACACAAGGGAATGTATCGGAGCATGACCAGGCAGGCAGTTGCAAAGGCCCAGACACGACCTCGACTTGAGTGAACATTCACTGGGCGAGTGGTGAATGCTGGTGCCTCACCTTTGGCATTGCGGTCACCAGCACAATGCATCACGCCGGCCATATTACACGAACACGTCATCCCGAGAAATACCCAGAAGCCTGCTCAATCTGTATTGCCGCTTTATGCTACGCTTAAGCTAACGAGCACGCCGTCACAGATATCAGTTGTGCTGTTATGAACATGGCCATCCTTCCTGGCAGCCGCTCGAAATTGCAACGGTCTGCATCCATAGTTCGGCGATACCTGTTCTCGCACGGCAATTCAAGCTATACTGTATGCATTGCTGCGCACGTTGACGTCGCCGATACGCAACCTGGCACGCGACATATGCGCTGCGGCATCAAACCTGCACGGCAATTTTCAGCGTTGTCTGGAGGAAACGCCGCTTGCAGTTGCCAGCACGGGTCTGGTCAGCAGGGCAAATGACGGTAGTACATACATCGGAGCACTTTCTAAGCGGTACGTAGACGCCCACGATATTTTGGAGAGTGGAACCTATCTGGCTGAAGCACATCGACGCATTTGCGGTACAGCATAAAAAATTGCTATTAGGAGTCCGTTGTACACGGGGACAATCGCCGTAGCCTAATGCACAAGTCTGTCAAGCCTCGGTGTGGCGATATAATACTGAGTAAAACATAGGTTGTGATTGGTCAATATGGGTTCTCTTCCGTGTGTGGTCATCTGGAACTGCTTCATAAGCCAGTACGCACCCGCCTTGAATCCCACGAACGTCACGCACCAAGCTACAGTAGGGGGTAACTGCGACCAGCGCCTGCTATCCATAGGCACATCCTGGCGGCGTCGGTCTAGAATAAGCCTCCAGGATTGGTATGATTAGAAGTAACAGGAGAGCTTCACAATGTCTGTACCGCACCGTGACCACAACGCCAAGCACTATTCATACTGCAACAGCAGGTTCTAATGGACTTCCGCCACGCAATGACTCATGGAACGATTTGTGAACGTTCGAGAGTTATGCAGTCTGCAGGAAGGCGACCGATCACCACAGATCTTTCTAAGGAACGACCCAAGGACCCAAGACTGAACCTGTGAGGTGGACACGACTCCACGACATTCTCATCGCACATTGTCGACATTATTGTAACATATTCCGGTAAATGCGGTGAATGCGGACTACCATTAGGTTTTCGGGAAGAATTTAAGCTACACTGGTCGACCTGTGGCTTGACATCGAAGGTTATCGGCACTGATCTGTTGCTTTTGGCCAGACGCTCATGATGAAATGGCGCTGCTCTAATGCAAGTTGTGACGGTACCATCGTGGCGCCTTCCCTGGTTGGCTAGGCTGTACACTGTGAGAGCACCAAGAACATTACAGCCGTCTCGCTTACAGCGCCACAGTTCATGTCCGCGCAGGTACAGCACAGTGCACCCGGAGCTTTTCATGCGAAAAAGAGCCTCCTTAGACGATCTTCCCTTTGTTTGGACCACTAGGGCCTGCCTCATTTGCCTAGCCTACCGTTGCCACCATTCCCAAGAATGCGGAGATGTGGAGGAGCTGGGGCAAGACCCTGACAAACATACAAATCAGCCATTGCTATGGGCCTTGCGTCTCGGGCAAAATTGTCCATCGTGGCGGTAGTCCGTCCCTTCTGTCGTATACCAACATCATATAAGGACATCGTCCGACCAGCCTTGACATCCAACTCTACTCGTTCCACCTCAAGATATCTTCATCACGACCAATACCTTCTTCACTATGGTTCGCAACATCGTCGCCCTCGCAGCGTTCGCTGGCTCTGCCGCAGCCTGGCCGTTCGTCATGGAGCAGAACGAGCTCATGAAGCGTGCTGGCAGCACGGGACGTCTCAACACCGGTGCTGCCTGCCCCAACCCAACTTTCGACGCAGCTGAACAATACGTCGACGTTACCGACAATGGCCCTAATGCGTTCCAGTCACCTGGCTCAGGCGACCTACGAGGCGAATGCCCAGGTCTAAACGCAGCTGCGAATCACGGCTTCTTGCCTAGGAATGGTCTTCCTACCATTCAGCAGACCGTTGATGGTCTCGGTGCGGCGTACAACATGGAAGCCGATTTGGCAATCGGCCTTGCAGCTGTCGCCATTCTTCTCTCGGGTGACATTCCAAGTGGGCGCTGGTCTATTGGTGGGAGCTTCCCATCCACCCTCCCAGCTCTCTTGAGCGAACCCCAGGGAATCGTCGGTACCCACAACAAGTATGAAGGCGATGCATCGATCGTACGAGGCGATGCGTATCTCAACAATGGAAATGTTGGTGTGTTTCAGTGGCACTCTTGGAACAACCTGATGACCCTGGCAGAGGGTGGTCTCACTGCAGATGAGGCTACCGCACAGAGTGACTACGTCACCAACTATTCTATTAACAACAACCCAGAGGCTTTTTGGGCGCCCTTCTCAGGATTGGTCGCACCCGCCGCTCATAACTTCGTCGTCAACTTCATGTCCAACCACAGTGCCGAGACTCCAGGAGGCACACTCAGCGCTGACATCCTCAAGACTTTCTTCTCTGTTACTGGTACTGGTGCCGGTGCTTCTGGCGACAACCCAGGCGATTACGTTCAGAACCGTGGCCAAGAGCGCATTCCGCTAAACTGGTACAAACGCCCAAGCACTTGCCAGTACAACGTTGTCAATGTCTTCGACGACCTCATCGCTGGCGCTACGATCTACCCAGGTACTATTCGACAGGGAGGCAACACTGGTACTACCAATAGCTTCACTGGTGTTGACGTTGGCAACCTCACCGGCGGCACATTCAACAGCGCTACTTTGCTCCAGGGTAACAACCTTGCTTGTTTTGCTTTCCGCGCCGCGCAGGCTGCCAGCATCGATGAGTTGCAAGGTGTTGTTAGCGACATCCAATCTCTTCTTTCGCCCATCACCGATGCGCTCAACTCGGCTATATCCGATTTGTCCTGCCCCCAGCTGGCTGCGTACAACAGTCAGCTTTTCGACATCTTCAAGGGTTCAAAATAAGAAGATGATGATCTTGTAGTGCCCGGGAAGAATTTTTGAGAAAGATAGAAGATACCCAGATATGTCGGACATCGACCAAAATTGTATATAATCACATGATGAGATGAATTTGTACGACATTACCTTCCCCCATATGATTTCTCCTCGCGACATGATCCCATGGTTGTTGTGTAGGCAATACAACCTCATGTGCTTCCGTTGCTACACCTGTGCCTGCCTTCCCTTCTGCTCAACTTCCTCCCTCCACGTATCACGTCGCGGGCCAAGATGCGATCTTGGACTGGTCTCACCAGCTTAAAGTTGCTGGGGCATCAGATGGTCGTGCATTTCAAGGAAGATGTAGGTATCGTCTGGGTAGGTGCCCATGAAAAGCCCTGCACACATCGCCCGATGGTGACATCAGGGTGTTGGGTGATCTTTTCTGCTACAGACGGTGTCGCATTCGATGCGTTCGGCCCGGTAATGGTATACTCTAGACTCGAGGTCGAAGGTTGCTTTGCCGTAGACCCTACTCGCACCCGGTGTGGTGATTGGATTGTCTGGGATAGATGTCCGTTGGCCGCGCATGAAGTTTGGCAAAGACTGGTCCGTGCATTGACTCTTCCACACTACCCGTTGGCCGTGTGAAGTTTTGCCATGAATGAGGATACTGCCTTTGTGGGAGTGGACAGACGCTGGTGTCCTCAGACAGCGAGAACCCTTTTGGAAATTTATGTTCTTGTTCTTTCGAATGTGTACATGCGAGGCCTTCTGGATCTCCCTGTCATGGTGATCAATGGTCTAAGTCTCTTTTCTGCTTTTGAACAAAGCAGTATGCAGCAGCACGACTTTGAACAGAGCTCCAAGACCGCCAGCATATGCATCAGATGCTGAGTCCTGCCAAGCTCCACTTCACAATCTAGTTTCGTCTGGCCTATGCTCTTGTGGCAATCAACTTTAGCATCACCTCATCGAACAACCCACGTGTCCTTGAGACCATCGCCCTGGCGCAGTCTCACAGTACTTCCATTTCTCTGTCCTACAACAAGGCCCTCATCCACAGCAAACTCTCCATTGACCAAAACAGCCCGAATTCCCTTCGCAGCCTGCTTCGGTTGGGCATACGTCGCAGCATCCCTGATCTTGTCAGCATCAAACAAAACCAAATCAGCCCAATACCCTTCCTTCACCAGTCCTCTCCCCTCAGCTCTGATCACCTTCGCAGGCCGGGATGTAACATGCGCGATGGCCTCTTCCAGTCCACCTTCGAAAATGGTTTCCGGCCGCACGTCGTCGTACGTGTCGGAGCTTGTGGCGTGGTAGAGATCCCGACTCTTACCCTGCGGCAAGTCTCTTGCATAATGACCTAGATATCTTGGGAAGGTGCCCCAGCCTCTCGGATGTGGTTTAGTCGACGTCAATATCCCATCAGAGCCGCCGGTATGCCTCGGGTGCTTCATGATTGAACGAACGTTGCCTTCATGACCAGAGTGAGACAGAATCGTAGAATTGAAGTTGTCTTCTTTGAGAATTGAGATGTATGTATCGAAGGGATCTTCCGCCTGTTCTTTGGCGATCTGGGCAATCGTTTTGCCAACGTACTTTTCCTTCAGGTCAGGCTTCGAAACACCGCCGATCTCGAGAATGTCCCAGTGAAGAGTGCAGCCGTGGCAGCCGTCGGTACCTTCAAAGAGAGCTTGATGTTTGATCTTGGCAAGCTGATCTGAGTCTTCTAGCACAGCGATCTTGTCGTCCGCACTGGCTGCCCAGCTCGGTAAAGTGCTTGCGAGTGTTGTGCTCCCTGGGAGGTAAGGATATGTGTCTAGACTGATGTCGATGCCATCAGCGATTGCTTCGTCGATCATAGCAATCAACTCGTTGGCACGTCCCGCGTTCTCTTCGTAGTTCATCGTGGCATGCGTCAAGTGCAATCTCACGCCTGTCTGTCTAGCAATTTCTATCATCTCTTTGTAGGCCTGCAAAGCACCCTTACCATAACTGCGGGTATGAGGACAGTAATATCCGCCATACTCCTTGACAACCTCGCACAATTTGGCTATCTCGGAATCAGTAGCAAACATGCCAGGAACATACGTCAGTCCTGAACTCATGCCAACGGCGCCCTGCTCTAAAGACTTGCGCAAGATGCTCTTCATCTCCTCGATCTCCTCATCCATCGCCGGAGAAGAATCCCAACCCTTGACCAATATTCTGAGGTTCCCCTGTGGAACCAAATACGCCACGTTTGTCACAATCTTCTCCTGATCGAGAACATCAAGATACTCCCCGACAGTCCTCCACCTGTCAAAGAAGCCAGGCCACTCTTCACCTGAAGGATTCCCATTCCAACCTGCAATCTGTTCTCTAATTCGCGCAATCGCCATATCATTTACAGGAGAATACGAGATTCCATCCTGACCCACAACTTCCATAGTAACGCCTTGAGTAATCTTCGCTTCGTGGGACGGGGTATGGAGAAGCGATAGATCTGAGTGAGCGTGCATGTCGATGAAACCAGGACATAATGACCAGCGACCAGATTCGCAGTCCACGATGCGAGTGTCGCTATGCTCTAGACCATCGAACTTGGTTACATTGGCAGCATCTGCCTTTTGTATGCTCAGGATCTTGGCGTTTCGTGTAAGCACGCTGGCAATAAAGCGAGGCACGTCGCCGGAGCCGTCTATGACTGTAGCGTTCAAGAAGAGAATGCTGTTCTTCGCCATGGAGGCTGCCTGGTTCAAGTATGCTAGATGATCAAGCTTCGAAGTGGAGGGCGAAATGTATGAGAGCACTTACAGGCGAGTGGGGGAGCATGAACTACGTGGAGGTTATGATGTTGAAGCAATTGTTGATGATGCTTTGGCAAGGTGAGGTC
The DNA here is from genome assembly GCA_000504385.2 of Exutisphaerella laricina CBS 326.52. NCBI lineage: Eukaryota > Fungi > Ascomycota > Dothideomycetes > Mycosphaerellales > Mycosphaerellaceae > Exutisphaerella > Exutisphaerella laricina. The sequence goes on from AWYE02000763.1 coordinate 85,280, forward strand.
AAGGACAGGGGAGGTTCACAGGTTGGCCTATCTCGGCGTGCACGTACCGTAGGCCTGTGGGGAAGGAGTAACAATACTCCGGAAGCCGACTGCACTACAATAGGCGAGACATTGCCATGACTTCAGTCGTACAGTACTCCGCCGGCTTGCGTGGTGATCGCAACAACAAACGACGGCCGAATCCGTTGTCGAAGTCTGCAGCGTCTGTGGCGAAAGTGGTTGGCTGTGGTGACGATGTTGACGATGTTGATGTTGATAATGTGGTGGGAGGCCCATCACAACCGGATGGAGCCCCGACAGGCTTCGAATAGATCCCACTGCCCACATACAGGGGCGTCTCAACGGGTGCGACAGTAATACTCCCTCCTGGCGCGATCACCTCAGCGTAATTTTCCTACCTCGGACCATACACTCCAAGTGTAAGTTTTGCGCTACATGGCTCACCCACACATTGTTCTGATAATCCTGCGCAACCTCAGCCGCGTTGCTTGCCACATTTTCAGGGTAGAACGAGACTTCTCCAGAGCGTTTATTGACACTTGCCACGCCGCCTCAGATGACGCATGCAAACCACAAAAGCCATTCTCCAGTTTTGGTGTCTTGCGTTTCGGCGCGCATAACGACGGGTCCTGCCGCTGCTGCAGGTATAGGGGTATTCCTGGATTCTCCTGGTGTATCTGTCGAGCCTCCCGACCTTCTGGCCCGTGAACTCTAGAAACCAGACGCCTCTATCTTGGGCGTAGTACATGCCCACCAGTGTCGCTAACAGTGTTGGCACGTTGAAGTACTTGAACTCATGGGTGTAGTAATCGAAATTGGCGAGCTGATTCGCGGTGGTCACGGAGAAGTATACACCATCCGGAGCAGTAGTGACATCGTTTAGTGGTTGCAGTTTTCCCAATAGCTGGAGCAGACCCGGTGGCGTGAAGACCTGTGTCCTTCCATTGGAGGTATTGTGTTGGACGAGCTGGTTTCTGTTGCCATTGGGAAGGTACATAAGGCCATCAAAGCCGTTGCGAATTGCGCAGGTCAGGAAGACGGGGCCTTCGCGTTACCGGGAAGCGGAAGTGTGAGGTTTGGCGCAGGGCCTGTGGTGAAGCGAATATCGTATTCGGTGAGGTCACCCGTGTTCTGGTTGTACCTTACGATTTTAATTGCGAAAAGTTCCTGGACGTATATCAAGCCATCGCGCCCCTCGGAAACATCGCAAGGGTCCAGAAAAAGTGGTCTTCATGTTTATGTAGCTGAATCGTGTCGGGTCGGCTTGCTGAAATGTGACATTCTGGGCCAGAGTCAAGCCCGCGAGGGCCAATAGTGGCAGAAGATCCCTTATCGCCAGGAGATGCAGTGCTTCGATGCCTAATCCTACATCGTTTGTATATTAGCAGTGTTATAAGCTTGTTCCAAGTATACAGAGATGAAGTCGAAGTGTCTTCTTGAAAAGCAGTTATCGATGCCCCATTGAGAACTTCTACGATCGTCTCACATAAAAGCTTCAAAGAGCTTGCCCTCGTCGGCATGCTCCAAATGTGCCTGTCATCAAGTGGGTCGTGCCAAAAGCTGAAGAAGGCGTGTGTAGATCGATACGCTAGTGACGGTAAATTATCCAATAATTAGGACCAAGTGATACCTTACTGCATAGCCGCAAATACCGCATTGCTCGTCTTCTGGGGTATCGTATTTATGCTCTGGCAACATACAATTCGCATCTTTGAATCACAGGGTATATCCTCCGGGCGTAACATCCTTCCACGATCTTATAGGTCTGTTGTTCTCCAGTTCGACCACCCACCAAAGTGCTTGCTTGGCCTTGCTGATCTCGCGACTGAGTTCGTGAGCTCGTGCAAGTGTCAACCAAGCCTCAGAGTCGTCCCAGCCGGCGCCTTGTTTGGTGAGACTGGACAGGAGCATGTACGCTCGATCACGGGCAGCTAAACGATTCAGCTCGGCGGGTGATGGATCGGCTCTGCGTTCTTTCGTCTGTAGAGGTTCGGGTTCTACGACGGTTGACGGACGTTGAGAAGGTACGGTGGACGAAGAGTTTGGTCTCGTCAAAGGAGGTTTGGCTTCTGCTATCAGCGAGCCAGAAGTGGATGGCAGGGGTGTCTGGAGTATAGGCTGTGGTGCTTCGGCTGGCAGTTTCTCTTCGTAGATGTCCAGTAATAGGCTGGATAGGCCGATGATGCTAGGAGAGTGGTCGGGATAATGCGCAAGTGCCTGTTCATAAGATTCCATGGCAACGAAAGGTTGTTCACGGGTCAAGGCCAGCTGAGCTTTCTGCATCTTCATCAGTGTGTGATCGGTTTGCGACGAGTGTCAGAACTTACGGTCGCCCATATGTCCGCCCATAAGTTGTCGATGCTTCTATTGCTACCCCACCCTTTGCTATACAGACGTCGCGCATTGGAACCGTCGTCAGAATTGGCGAGCCCGGTCTCGAGTGATTCCGTCAATCGCCGAGCATCATTGATCAAGTTCTCGGCATCATCGTAGCTGTCAGCACGGATGTAGAGTTCAGCGCTGAACAGCCATGCTTGCACAAGAACGCTCACTTTGTGCCGTCGTTCATGTATCGACGTCAGCTGTGGCTCGGTGAAGCTCGATGTCGTAGCTGGGTGCGAGACCGGAAGACGTACATCTTGCTCCGGTGGTTGATCGCCGTGGCCTGGCGGACGCGGCAGATCGCTGTCAGAAGCATTGTGTACCACATCTGGCAGAGGTCGATCAGGCTGATGAGTATTCGGGATGGCTCTAGCAGGGCTTGGCAGTTCCTTTTCTCGTAGCGCGTCGGCCCCATTCTCCTCGGGTTTGCTTCTGCCAGGACTCTTCGACCGAAGACTGCCGCTTCTATGGCCGCGACCATGGAATGGAAGATGAGGGAGATGATGACGGTGGAGGGCTTTCTCCGAAGCTATTCCATCCTCATTCGTGACTGTTATCGCAATGGGTGACCCAGCACTGTGGCCATTCGTGGCTGCGACATTGTTCTTTACGGGAGATGTCAGACTCTCCTTTTCGGACGAGATGGATTTCTGTCGCAGTGTCTCTGCCACCGCGCTGCCACGTTCGGATCTCGCAGACCGTGATCTGGGCCTGATGCTGCCAGTGATACTCCGCAGCGTGCCACCAAACCGGGATGGTGCTTGCGAAGCTGTTGTAGGAGGTTGCTCAGCAACAATCTCTGCTGCTACATCTGTCGGTTTGCCAAACAGTCTCGAGTAAAGGCTGATCAGTTCGTCAGTCAAGTCCGCCGCCTCTTCTGCGCCCTCCATAAGTTCATACAGCATGATCTGCGTCATCTTAATCTGAACCATTGTCTCCTTCTCGAACCCTTCCATATGATCGACAACACCTTCAGCAGCGAAACTGGTGTCGTCAGGCTTCTCAGATACGTCCAGTCTTGAGCCTGTATCCCGCCCAAACAACATCGCAGCATCGCCAAACTGCTTATAGGCTGCTTCGCACATCTGTGCAGCAGCCTCGAATTCATCTTCTGCTGTCAAACAGAGAGCAAGGAGATGCCACAATGGGAGCAGTCTCTTTTCCCGGTCGATGGTCGTGGTACGTTCTGCATTCCCGTTGATCGTTTTGGCCTCGTTCTGGTTGTTTATGGCATTGCGCAGCACATCCAATGCAGATGGGACGTCGCGCAGCTCCGCAAGAATTAGCGCTAAGGCATGGGCTGTCTCCATACTGCTCGCGTCAAAGTGCTGTGCACGTTGAAGACTCTCCTTCGCCTCAGCAAGCAAAGATCTTCGTGCTTCCGACTCATATGTCAGCTGTGCCCAATGAGCTTGGGTTATCCCCAGCGCTCGGTGAGCAGCCCCAAGGGTCCTGTGACTGAGCGTCGAGGATGTCAGTTGACTAGAAGGGCGCACCTCTTCTCCATTGTCACTCAATGCGTTGTCTGGATGCTGTTGTTCCAGCCACTTTCGCATGGATTTCGCGATTTCGTTTGCTTTCTCGGCTTGTTCTCTGTCACCATAACGGCACAATATTCGAATGGCTTCCGCAGCTGTGAGCATGGCAGTATCGTCGTTGTCAAATCCTATTTCGTGCTTTCCAGTCTTTTCAGCCCGAGCTTTGCCTTTGTTGACGATTTCCATGTAGCTATCAAAAGCATGTATAGCCAAGTCGAACTCGCCGAGGGCCGCGTGTACAGTGAATAGCTGGCGCAAAATTGGGGTCGAATGGAATGTCTTCATCGCAGCGCGATAGAGGATGTCAAGCATATTACGCGAAGCACCTCTTTTGCCTCCAGTACCGAGCTCAGCATCAGTCCACGTCGAGCTGCAAAATATCCTCCAATTAGACATGACTTGCTCAGTCCACCGCTCAACCTCTTGGTTTGACTCGCTTGCCTTTGGAAACTGCGTTTCGCTCATGAGCAGTGTCTCGTAGCTGGATTCGACACGCTTTATCTCGTCGCGTTGACGACGTTTGGCGATAAGACGAGCCTCCATGACTAGGTCCACCGCCGAAAGCACCGGAGTATTGGCTTCCGGCTCATATACCAGCCCTTGGTGTAGGAATTGAGACAAAAGCTCGTAATACGTTCTCCATACCTCTCGTCGCGGAGTATCCCAAGATGTGGACGAGCTCGGTGATTGTGTAGGCGCTCGCTGCCAAAAGTCGCCCCACGATCTGAAGGCCAAGTATGCGAGTCCGAGATCATGCGAAGATGAAGTTGGAATCCTCTTGACGCTGTACATGCATGCGCGGGCCAGCAAACGTTCGGTCCACTTCCTCAACTCAGGCGTGCGATAACCAGGCGTCGACGTGACGGCATGCTGGTAGGTTCTGCGCGATCCTTCGTGCTGGCCGCTAGATTCCTGGCAGGCCGCCTTGATGAAGCTGTTCTTGACCGTGCATACCTCGATCCAGCCTAGAGGCGCCACTGTCCCTTTAGCCGTGGAGACAGGAGGCGACGTGTACCCCAGAACATCCAAGGCTTCCAACGGGGCTTCTTGCAGCCAATGTATCTGTGCGAGACACGAGCTGGCCACGAGGGCATCGTCGGGGTGGCTGTGTCCAGCGGCACTGATGGCCTCGGTCAATCGCGGGATCAAGTCGCCCAGTCCGTGGACGCTCGTGGTCGGGGTGGAGGAAGCTGAGGTCGGCCGATGGGACGCGCTGGAGACCTGGGCTTCAGCGCGTGCGGCAAGAGTGAGGCCTAAGAAAAGAAAGCTTCAGCGAATGACGGTGCTTGCAGGTGAGGAAACAATGGCGGCGATGATGTGCGTACATTTCCGGTCCGGAGCATGCTTTTCCACCTTTCGCGCAAGCTCTGCGACCTCATTCCAGCTGCCATTGCACAGTGCCTGATCCAGCAGTCCCAAGTACCGTGCTCCCTTCTCAGCGCTGGGCGCTTTCGAAACACTCATCTTGTGGTGGGCTATGCTCGACGTCCTGGATGCGGACTTCCGGCTCTACCGCAGCCTCATGGTTAGATGCAAATGCCTGATCAGGGATCCTCTCGAGAACGATCATCAGAGTCGTGCAGCCTCAGGAGCCAAGAAGTTGTTGTGTTTGGCGAGTCGTGCATGGTTCGTTCGGTCCGCGGCGATCCTGCCAAGCTGCTGGCGGAACTCTGAAGCCAATCTTCGTAGACGAACTTAAGCGAGCGTCCTGTTCGGCGAATTCTCGATTTCTTTCTTCTCCTTCACCTACCAACACAGACAAGAACATTGACGGCACCGGAATGGTCCTGCAGTCAGCCGGGTCAGCTGGCGCACTGCGAGCGCTCACATATCGAATCTCGTCCACGCCCGTTCAGCAGCTTCCTCACATAACGCCACAAATCGCCGGAGCAATATGGAACTGCAGAGATCTTTTATCCGTGCCTGCAGACAAGACACCACCCGATGAAAACGCCAGCGCCGTCAAACGATTCCATACCCAGCTATCCGCGTTACTGCAAGCTCGTACCGTCGAAGGGAGGTGGTCTGCTGTCGTACTGGTCAAGACCACCATCGAAGCAGGAGGTCTCGAAGTGCTGAGCAGATGCAATCTATGGGTACGAGCGCTCCTTGGCATGCTCAAGAAGCCAGAGCCTCCAACCACTCGCAGCCTTGTCGTCTTGACTTTGACAAGGATCTTCATGCTCACTTGGGACTTCTCCAACATCGTGCGGGAGATCACGACACCGGCATTGACCACCTTCGTACCAACGTGCCTGGCCAACATCGACAGCAGGCGCTGCTCTGCAAGCGAGCTACAGACGGTTCTAGAGTCATTCGTTGTTCTCATACCACGGCATCCGACCATATTCCGCACAAATGAGAACAAGCTCCGAGCCCTTTTGGTGCAGATTCTGTCTGCAGCTTCTTCATTCAATGAACCTCATGTCCACTACACAGAAGGCCATCAATCGGCAGCACGGCGGCTTCTGGTAGCACTCCATCACTGCGCACCGAAGCAAGGTGGAGCGGAGAAATGGGAGGAGTCTCTGAAGTCAAGCATCAACGCCGTGCATAGCACTTGCGACAGAGTCTTCCGTGCGATCCAAGAAGACTGGCAGTCGGTTTCTGGCACTGGATCATCTATTCCATCTCATCTGATCGCCAATGGGGATGTAGAGACAGACAACGATGATGCGGCGGGCATGAAACCGTGGAAAGGGATTTATGCCGGTAGTGAAAGGATCATTTCGCTGTTGCATGTCATCAGAGTTCATGTCACAGAAACGACCTCTGCGTCTGCCTCTATCCGCATCGGTGACATTGTTGATCTCCTTACCAGGCTGTACGGCGCGACCATTCCACAAGCAGGCAAGCAGGACTTCATCAAACTCAACAACCAGATATCGAAGGACGAGCGCGAAGCTCTGTTCGCAGTTCTACCAGCGATCCATGTTGCAGCAACCAAGGTCTGCATTTCGCTGTTCAGGCGATTCGACAAGCAGTCATTCCCATGGGCTCAAAACGTTGTAGATCAGGCGCTTTGGCTATTCAGAGCTGAAGCACAGTACGACAGCGTCCGAGCGGTACTCTTCGAGCTCTTCGATCTTGCGCTCTGCTTCATCGGTGGCTCAATGCCCAAGGAAAATGTCTCGGAGCTAGTCCCTGTCCTGAAAGCCTGCTGCAAAGAGATTCTGCCGACCGATGCCAAGGCTGTCGATGCCTCAGCAGGAAGCAATGGCGCTTCCGGAGGAATCAAGCAGCAGCTCGGGCTTGCTGGCTCGGGTGGCAAATTATCTCATCCTACCAACAAGTTGCCCCTTGAATATGCCGCCAGAAAGCTCTTACGAACGGCTCTTCTCCATCTCGATGCCAGCTGTGTTGCACCACAGCTTCGTGCGCAAATTGATCGCACAGCGGTGCTGACCAGAGATAGCGATATCATGCTGGCGAGTGTGGTGAACCCTCCTTCAGGCTCACGCTCTGCCCGTGTGCAGGCCAGCCTAATGCCCATACTGGCTCGAGAATTTGCTCATCTGCCAGAAGTCGAAGCCTTGCTACGTCCCAGGATGCCCACAATCATGACTGGTCGTAAAGGAGCCTCGCAAGCAGAACAGGACGAATCGGACGAAAGCGAGGAGGACGAAGAAGACAACAACAACAACGGAGCAGTGGACGAAGGACAAGAAGCAAGTGCTAGTAACGCGCAGTCGGGTATTGCTAGCGAACTACGACAGCCGGATGTGCCACTTGAAGCGATGAGCATGGAGGCAGTGGACCGTACTGCCAGTAAGCGGCCAGCTGTCGAAGAATCTGATGCAGCCGTTTCTGCAAAGCGTTTGCGGGCATCGCCAATCGCTGCCAGTCTTCTGGACAAGGCAGCTCAGGAGATCTCAGGGCTTAGTGGGAGTGCTATACTCAACGATGTACCCGTCACTGCAGTTTTCGGGGCTTCAGAGCTCAACCCCACAAATGAATCGCCAGTCACGACGCATCAAAGTCTGGTTGTCACTGCTGACGTCCTTGCCGCTGCCAACAGGTCTGCTGAAAAGGACATGGCAGGCCCGGACGACGACGACGACGACGACGATAGTGATTTCGAAATGCCCCCTCTTACTGCAGAGCCGGATACAGACCCGGAGGACGAGGAGGAGGATGAATAGGCAGGTCTAGAATCTGTCAACCTTGTAAGGTTCCTAGCATGAGCTGTCTGCAGGGCTCGAAATAGATATATTTGTTCAACCATAAAAGCTGACCACTTTGCTCGTCGCTGACCTGATCCTACGACATTCGCCGTGACGTCTCAGAAGCAGTAATTAATCCTTCCTAGCCTTGTCACGGTTGTACGAATGCACGCAAATACGTAGTGACCATCAAGCAGCTCCGCAAGCCAGCTGTCCCCTCCTCTCTGGCTCTTTTGTCTCTGATCGACGGAGCACCGAGGCACTATGGGGACCGCCACCTATGCTCTGCCCGACAAGGTTCCGAGCGAAGTCGCAATAAGCTTCTGTACTGCTTCGGCGTGAACGAATCACGACTCTGCCGTGGGACCGATCAGCCCAATCGCCGTGGTGTCGTTTGTCTTCGAAATTGAAATCAACGGATCACCGTCTTTACCGCTGCTGCGGCCACACAGAACCTGCTGCTAGAAACATTCGATGCTTTTGCTGGTTCTCCTCAGGAGCAAATGTGGCCAATGTGAAGACGTCTGATTACTGCGGAATGTGCTGTGCCCCGCACCGAGAAAGATTGACAATGATCGTCAAATGATCCGTGCAAGGTGGCATAGAACTAGAGTACAGTAAGCTGGTTCAAAGGTCCAGCGCTTCGGCATCCGGTAGAACGTATTGTGGATGTCTTTTTGTTTCTGTGCCCTTGCCTCTCTCTCACACCTACATCCTCTGCCATTGGGCTGTACACTACTGACCACGACGCTCGAACACCACCACGAACACAGCAATGGAGGCTCTTCTCCGTCAATCCAGGGCCATGTGCCCATTCCTCAATAAGACCTCGCCGGCGACGCTCCGCTCCATGTCGACGTCGACCACGATGCAGCACGCGGCTCCCGGTGGCGGTGCCATGAGCAACCTCCAAATCATCGCTCGCCGCTGCCCGGTCATGGGCAAGGCTTTGACGGTGCAGAGCGCTCGCAGTGGCAATTCTGCTCTGGCTGGTGCCTTTGGCGGATGTCGTGCCTACCACGCGAAGGTTCCTCGTGCCAATCTGCACACTTCGAGGCCCAACGAGGCTCAAGTCGCAGACGTCCGCCATGTCCGCCGCGATCACGCTCCAATTGCTCCCTCGCACGCAAAGGCCGCGGCTGCGACTGCTTCCACCACGAAACAGCACCTCTCCACTCCCCCGCCACCACCGAAGGCCTCCCACTTCAATTATGAGGAGTTCTACGAGAATGAGTTGGACAAGAAACACAAAGACAAGTCGTACCGCTACTTCAACAATATCAATCGATTGGCACAGGAGTTCCCGCGAGCTCATATGAGCGCGAGAGACGAACGTGTGGATGTCTGGTGCTCGAACGATTATCTCGGAATGGGTCGTAACCCGCAAGTTCTGAAGAAGATGCACGAGACATTGGACACATATGGATCTGGCGCAGGTGGTACACGGAACATTTCCGGTCACAATCAGCACGCTGTGGGCCTGGAAGCGACTTGTGCGAAGCTGCATGCAAAGGAGGCTGCCCTTGTCTTCTCTTCGTGCTACGTGGCGAACGATGCGACTCTCGCAACGCTCGGCAGCAAGTTCCCGAATTGCGTTATCCTCAGCGACAGCATGAATCACGCATCCATGATCCAAGGCATTCGGCACTCTGGAGCGAAGAAACTGGTGTTCAAGCACAACGATGTTGTAGATCTGGAGAACAAGCTCGCATCGCTTCCTGCGGATGTGCCCAAGATCATTGCATTCGAGAGTGTATACAGCATGTGTGGCAGCATTGGACCGATCGAAGAAATTTGTGATCTGGCTGAGAAGTACGGCGCGATCACCTTTCTCGATGAAGTCCATGCAGTAGGCATGTACGGACCAAATGGCGCTGGTGTAGCAGAGCATCTCGACTACGAAACTTATGCGAACGGCGGCAGTCCCAGGGGAACCGTACAGGACCGAATTGATATTATCACTGGAACTCTCGGCAAGGCATATGGTTGTGTTGGTGGTTACATTGCAGGATCTGCGAAAATGGTTGACACTATCCGCTCCCTCGCTCCTGGCTTTATCTTCACTACATCTCTGCCGCCCGCGACCATGGCAGGTGCACAGACCGCGATCGAGTACCAGATGGCATACCAGGGTGATCGCCGCTTGCAGCAACTCCACACTCGAGCTGTCAAGTCTGCATTGAACGAGCGGGACATTCCAGTCATTCCGAACCCTTCCCATATCATTCCCGTCCTTGTCGGAAATGCTGAACTTGCCAAGAAGGCTTCTGACTTGCTTTTGGAGAAACACCAGATCTACGTCCAAGCTATCAACTACCCAACAGTCCCGGTAGGCCAGGAACGTCTTCGCATTACGCCTACACCTGGCCACGTTAAGGAGTTCCGGGATCACCTCGTTGCATCTATCGAGAGCGTTTGGGACGAACTCGGCTTGAAGCGCACTTCCGCATGGGCTGCCGAGGGCGGCTTTATCGGTGTAGGAGAGCAGAATGTTCCAGCTGTCGAGCCGATGTGGACCGATGAGCAACTTGGCCTGAATGAGGTTCGCGAACAGCTTCAGACTCAAGGTGCTCATGGCGTGCTGGAGAACTTGTTGGATAAGGAGAGACAGCAGACTATCGCTGTTGCGGCAGCGGCTTGAGGAGGACATGATGCGCAGGCGATATTTCACGATGATCTTCGCGAGATTTACGGCAGTACGCTCTTGTTTGATGAAGTTGAGCGATATTTTCAACTAAATACAATCCTTTCTATACGCTCCGGGTTGCGATTGCAACCCGTTGAGCCCCCAAACACGTTCCTCCCACTTTTCTCCCGCTGTTACGGGCCAACATGCTTTGAGGACAAGCACATCTGGATATGTGAAGAAGGGCGCTAGCGTCTTGACTGATCTCTTCTACCAGTTTGCAACATCCTCGCGCTGTATTTCTGCACGCTCGATCGAACAAGTGATCCGAGGATTGTTGCTGGCAGTTGATGGTAAGCCAGGAAGCCGTCACCATGACCACTCCGTTCCTCTCGCTATCAGCAGAAGTCCGAAACAGGATATAGCACTACGTCCTCGTTTCCAACGATTACATCATTGCGATCACATTTGAGGCCACATCGACATCATTAGCAGCGCCGTGCTAAGTAAGGACATGTAAGCAAATCAAGGACAAGGCGAGCATGATGTCCTACACAAAGAACCTACTGGCTGCAAAGCTGCGGAAACCACGCGAGATACCTTGAAAAATGTTGCATCTCAGTCTTTGGCCGAACAAGGAGGCAGGAGAACTTGCGTAAGAAAGAGGCCGAACGTCCCGAGCTGCTTGCTCGAGCATGTCTCTAACGGCAGAAGAGAACGCTTGTGTGACGAGGGCATGGAATTACATCGCCAACACTGCCAGCTGGTATGGCAGCTTGACAAGTGTGTCGCGGATATCTCGAGCTACACCGACATAGCATGTTGCAATCAGACGCAACGCCGCACTTCCCGGGACATGATCTCGCGGGTGCAAGAGTTGCAGAAGCAGGAGGAGGCAATATGATATCAGGGAGTATGCATGGATAATAGGCGCTATCAAACTTGGATGGCTTAATACACCTTTCAGCCTCTGTAGCTTGCCGTGTCCATTGGCTCCAATGCTCTGCAGACTGCACCCGATCGCACAGAGTCCAGTTGGCGTGGTTTCCTGGGCAGTGTGGCGGAGTGGCTCCGAGACTTGCGAGGGACACACAGAGGACCAGAGACATTCGTCCGCGGAGCAGAATCTTTGTAGAGCATCTAAGGTAGAAAACGCCAACCGCCCAGTCCCGTGGAAATGTTTGTTACTCGCTATATTGTACTCCCCCCCCTATGCCGTTGTACCTGCGGTCGTATTCGAAGACGTCGGCAAGTTAGCGGTGTATGAGATTGCAATTGGGAGGCGTGATCCATGTGAACGCGTGAAGTCTCAGACTTCGTGGTCAGTGTGACTCGGGTTGTGTACATCGCTATACAACAGCCATGGCTCGTAGCACGACGGGGCCGTAGGAATGGGATGCTAGATCTGCACACATTGACAAAGTACTAGGACTGTCGAGATGATATTTGCAAGCGCGTCCAGTATTTGGACAAGGATACATAGAAAATGTACCTCGTCGCCTGCTAGTAAAAGTGAAGGGAAGAACCCTAGGTGCCTGAAACATGAGGCCAGTCTCGTCTAGGACTTACCCCCTTGTCGGAGCTAAGCCGTAAATGCCGCAGTATAGTCTGAGTGCTGAGACAGGAAATTCTGAAATTGTCGATGGCGAACATATCGCCGGGAGCTCAACATCGATCATGGCGAATATGGCGACTGATAACAAGTCTGTCAACACTGTCGTGCTCGACACCGGTGCTATAATCAAGAACGAGCCTACTGTCTCCACTTTGCTCAACCAAGCAGAAACTCTTGTGACAGTGCCAGCGATCATTAGCGAAATCAAAGATGCTGCAACTCGCTCTCGAGTCGATACGACGTTGAAGCCATTCTTGACGATAAGATCGCCCAATCCGAACAGTATCAAGTTTGTTACGGACTTTGCGCGCAAGACAGGTGACCTTTCCGTACTGAGCAAGGCCGATGTCCAAATCATCGCTCTCACTTATGAGCTGGAGTGCGAGCGGAATGGTGGTGACTGGCGATTACGACGAGTTCCTGGGCAGAAGGGCTTGAACGGTGCACCTCCGTCAAGAACAGAGCCAACCCTCGGGAGCATAGAGGAGGCGCGCGTTGTTGGAGAGCAGGACGACGACTCTGCCGCTGCAGTACCAGACCAGGTCAGCAAGGATGTCGACGACGATGTATCGGCCTCGACCGATGCGGTAGATGCTGAGCCTACATCGCAGCCGGACGACGTGGCTCAGCTCACATCGGAGCTAGAATTGGCAGCTTTGGATGCCGACTCAACTGAGCCACAAGACACATCTTCCCCCAAGCTTGACTCTACACTGAACTCCACAGAAAGTCAAGCAGATAATGATTCTGATTCAGATGGCTGGATCACTCCTTCAAATCTGAAAAAGAAGCAGGCGCAGGATGCCGGCGGTTCGATCACACAAGCGGCAGAGCCGAAGACAATGCAGGTAGCGGTCCTCACTTCTGATTTTGCCATGCAGAATGTCATACTACAGATGAACCTCAACCTGCTCTCCAGGTCAATGACCCGCGTCAAACATCTGAAGACGTATGTTCTGCGGTGCCATGCATGCTTCTGCGTACACAAAGACCTGAGCAAACAGTTCTGCACGCGATGTGGTCAGCCAACCTTGACAAGAGTATCCTGCTCAACAAATGCCAATGGCGAATTCAAGCTTCACCTGAAGAAGAACATGCAGTGGAATACACGGGGAGATCGCTACAGTATACCTAAACCAGTTCACGGCTCAACAAATGGACGTCGTGATCACGGCGGTGGTAAAGGGGGTTGGGGCAATGAGCTGATACTCGCCGAGGATCAGAAGGAGTTTGTGCAGGCACATCGAGAGGAAAAGAGACACAAGGAGCGCAGCTTAATGGACGAGGACTACTTGCCAAGCATATTGACTGGCGATCGGAACAGAGCTGGTGGCAGGACGCGTGTCGGCGCTGGCAGGAACGTGAACTCCAAAAAGCGCTGAACCACTTGAGGAATGTTTCACGATGAGTACGACATCAAAACAGCATATGAGGATAGCCAAGCGATCGGAAAGCTAATGCTCAGCCTCGAGATTCCGCATGGTGGAGGCGTAGCGAGGACTGAAGAAAAATTGGTGGTCTCAGGGCCAAGGCAGGAAGATAAAGGCAGGGGCACCGTCTATGAGGGCAAGTCGGTGTCGATTGTGTGTGCTCGCAGATGAGGTCGTGCAGCTTGTGATGTGAACGAGATAGCAGCAGCCACGCGGCAGTAGCAGGCAGTAGCAGGCAGTAGCGGAACTGTTAAAGGTAAATGAAGTCAAGTAAAGCAAAATAGGGCCAAGTGCGGCCTCTTGAAGCACTTCCAACCTAGACAGCTTGTGAACATCTCACCATGTTATGACTTCAATATGCCTGTTTCATGTCACGGTCTATGCAGTTCTAGCGTAACAGCAAGCTAGCAATCACATGGAGCTTCTGTCCTCAAGACAACACATTATGAGCCACACACTTCACATACACTAGAGCACACCGCACACACGCAACATTTCATTCGCGCCAACTTACCAACCACTGCACATCGCCGAACACACCATCACCGCCATGCCTGGCTCTTCTGCACCACTCCTGTCGGAAAGCGGAGAGTATCTCCTCTCGAAGATGACTTGCCAGGAGCAACGACTTTTCTTCTACTTTAAGAACATCTACGGCCGCTTCTCGAGTGGTGAGCGCGAAGAAGTTCGACAGTACGGAGACAAGATGACGATCGAGCACTTCGTCCCGCTCCTCGACCAGGTAAGTAAACCCCAGGCACAGCTGCTACTTCAAACTTTAGAAGGAGTGCGCATTGTGTCGAGGCAGCAATGCCAAGGCGCGCTGACTGACAGCCTTGTGTATGGTAGGATCCCCACACCCTCCTCGAAGCCTGTCACGAAAGCAATCCTCGATGGTGGCGGGAACACAGGGACATCTGTCTCAAGATGCCGGATAGTGAGAACGTCTGGCAAGCTGCAGCGTGGATGGACAGTGCGTACACCTCGTGTGGATCTCGGCTCGCCTGGCCTCGATTGACTGACATTTCCCATCGCAGGCGTCGCAGCTTGCCTCTATAAGTTCGGTCGGAATGCGGAAGCACTTAGTATGGGCGAGCTTGCTGAGCAATGGCGATGCGCTGCGCAGGATCTGTTGGAGCAGGAGCGCTGCGAGCAATCCTACAGCGACGACGGTTTCTACGCTGACGGATATCCTCAAGGCGGATAGGAAAAGCCGGAGGACGACAGATCGAGCGCGGTGGATGATAGCAACCAGACATCGGAGAGGGAGTCCGACTGGGGACCATCGGAGTGGGAGACGAGTTATGAGACATCGAATGAGTATTACGGTGGGTTGGAACAACCAGCGAGGCAGGATCCACTCTGTAGCGGCTTGTATATCTTCATCCGCTGCCCTGACTATCTGACGTTGCTTTTTCAGTCGGTTTGCAGGACGATCTGATGGTCAGGGAGCAAGGCGACACAGCTCTTATCCCGGGCGCAATTGGAGCACTGGCAAGATCGTGTATCCATGAGATCGTCCAACCCCGTGTTCAATGCTCTTACTGTTTCCCAACACCATATGTACGGCCCTTCTGACACCGTCTACACAACCAAATAAGTGCGTAACCAGTTCTTATAGAGTCAACAGTCTTCCTCTTCGCGCCTCTGAATCGCAAGACAGCAATGTTACGACCTGTGGCCCGCGAAACGCGGAGCCGACATGCCTGCTGGTTGAACTGTCTAATGGCGCGTGAGGAAGAGAAGGAGGAGAAGTTTCGAAGATGCGAATTTGGTTTTAGTAAAGTTGAGTTTGCTTGGTCTGTGCTTTGCTTATCAGATCCACCTGATATTATCTGCGGGCATCGGGAGATGTTTAAAACATGACATAGGAAAGACGCGTTGTCGTAAAGACCATCACGAACTTTTTTTTAATCTATCTTAACAGTCACCACTCTCTATACTCACCGTGCTGGCGTCCAAGTTGCCAGGCTTCCCATATTCGTATCGTTCGGCCTTGATCGTCATCACGGCCAAGATACCATATCTCCAATAAATTCCCCAAAAGGCCGTCTCCTAGCCCATCCTGATCATCATGCAGCCAAAGCTGCCATTTTCCGCACCTCAATTTTCAGTATCTTCCCAGCGGCGCTCTTCGGTATGCTGTCAACGAAACGGATCTCGCAAGATGCGACCTTATACCGGCTGAGATGACGGAGCAAATGCTCCTTAAGCGCCAATGCAGTCAGACTCTGGTCATCATCTCTCGCCCGAACGATGAATGCCATAGGATGCTCATTGACGTCTTTGCCAACACCGATGACAGCGGCGTCACTGACATCCTTCAACATGAGCAGCGCGTTTTCAATCTCTGACGGCGATACCTGGAATCCGTTCACCTTGATCAGATCTTTGGCACGATCGACCAGGTAGACTTTGCCGCCTTTGATGTAGCCAACATCGCCTGTTCTTAGCCATCCATCCTCGAAAGTTCTTGCAGTGGCTTCTGGGTTTCCAAGGTACTCTATCATGATAGTAGAGCCACGAACGAACACTTCGCCTACTTCCTGGCCGTTCGACAGCTCGGATCGGCTGTGCTCGCTCACTTTGATCTCGAAGCCCGATATCGCGCGTCCGACGGAGTTGGTATCATCGGTCTCTGGGTATTTGAAGGTCGTGAACCATCCACCTTCTGT
Source organism: Exutisphaerella laricina CBS 326.52 (assembly GCA_000504385.2). Lineage (NCBI taxonomy): Eukaryota > Fungi > Ascomycota > Dothideomycetes > Mycosphaerellales > Mycosphaerellaceae > Exutisphaerella > Exutisphaerella laricina. Next base: position 101,709 of record AWYE02000763.1, read on the forward strand.
CATGCCCCAGACCTGAGTAATATGAGGCGGCTCTGCTGAGAACAGCTTCAGGAACTTGGTGCGCAGCTCTCCTACGAAAGGTGATCCGCCTGTATGGATCATCTTCAGCGACTGGATGAGTGGGTGCGTCACTGGTGAGTTGACCAGTCTCAGCAACACAGGTGGAGCTGCTAGAGTCTCGGTGATCTGGAACTCATGCACTTTCTCTGCAAAAGTCTGGTCCTGGAAACGCTTCATATAGTACGAGGGGGCGCCGAAACGCAGCACGTTGACCACCATCGTCGGCATTGAGAAGCCATGAAACATTGGTGTACACCACAATCGGCGGATCTCGTATGGCTTGGCGGAATCGTTGTCTGCGATTGCGTTGGCTTCAGTCGTGTGCGCTCGGTGTGTGCGTGCTGCCATCTTTGGCAGTCCTGTTGTGCCGCTGGTCTGCATAAGGGTTGCGACGGAGTCAACGCTAATAGTCTCGAGTCTTGCAAACAGCTCTTCTGGACTGCTATCACGACGAAGGAGATCGTGAAGAGATCGGTGATCTCGCCAAATGGCATCGACCGAAGATCTTCGCCGAGAGCATCCCTGGGAGTCGCAACAAAAGGACTGATCATCCTTCACTGGACCAGCGAGGATGTCGGAAAAGAGAATTATCTCAGCTCTTATACCGCTGCATGCAACAGCTGCACGCACGGTCTCGAAATGCTCTGCTGCAGTGATCACATATCTCGTCCTGGAGGTTTTGAAATGGTGTTCCAGTTCTGGCGCGGTGTATGCTGTGTTTGTGCCGGTCCAGCAACACTTCGAAGCCCAGATTGCCATACACAAGATCGGGTAGAGGATGTCGTTCGAGAGATGGAGACAAACCGTGCTGTCCTCCTTGAAAGCCCCGGCCAGACCTGCTATCAGATTGATGGCTCTTTTCTTCGAGATGCTTCGCTGGGGGTTCATGGCGTCCATGAGCACCGGCTTGGTATCATTGTACTCGCCTGAAAGCGCCCACGAGACAATGTTAGTCTGTTCGACTTGCGAAATGTCTGCGTTAGCCATGTTGTTGGAATGGTTGAGGTGTGTCACACTGTCTGTTGGAAATTCTGATAAGCATGTGCTTCGAAAAAATCCTTCTTTTCAGGGTCACGGATTCGGAACGGCCTGCGTTCGCTACTTACTCCAGTCGTTTCAAACGCGCCTGCTCCTTGTGAGAATTACAGCCGTCTCCGGGTGCAGCCGGCACGTGGCTAGCGCAACGTTGATGTGTTGCGTTTGGGGCAGGAGCGTGGGATAGTGAAGTACGACTCAGGGCGGGCTCGTGGATGTGCAAAAGAATCGATGCCAGTGCTTCGATGATGGTGAAGATAACTGTTGCAACCGCGTGCAGGTATCGCGCTCTAATATAGGACGCCGACGTCCATGGCGTTATGTGTTGTGGTGTTGCGAGGCTAAGCCCCTGCTCGTGAATGACCATTCTTGGAAGCCCGTGATTCAACAAAGAGATCGTAGAGACGGTGGACATTGAGCTTTGACTACCTTCGAGTGCAACGGCTTGTCGTTGCTCAATGCTATTATGCTAGCTTTGATCACAATTGGCCTGCAAACATTGGGTCGCGGCTATGCCGGACTGAGGGTTGAGGGTTGAACAATCGACAGGATAGGATGGAAACCGCAAGCCAACCGATCTGTGGCAGTCCCTGTTTACGACTGCCTCACGCTTTCGACGTGGTGGGGATGTTGTGTCACCCTGCCTGGTGACTGAACCGCTATACATGGCCACGGCCATTGCGACCTTCACAGCCCAAGCCAGATCCAACTGACTGGCCTAGTCCTGGTCATTGACTGGTTCTACAGCGGCAGAACCTTGGCATCTGTCAGGTGCCTTGTTCGTAGACAGGCGAGCTGCTGCAATCAAGCGACAGGCCAAGCATGGCATGGCACCCTTTCGACTGAGAAGGGTATATGCTCTTACTTCCACCACGAACTAGCCAAGGGATTCGCGAAATTCCGGGTCATCAAGCTGAACTGCACCGTAGCATGTGCAATGAACGACCTATGAAGAGCGAAAAGTCGGCCTATTCGGAGCAGTACGAGCACGCCGCTACGAAGTGGTGTTTACATGCACACCCCCTTGCTTTGCTGAACAATACTCCCGTGGTCGTGGCGCAGGCCTATTGGTGAGAGTAGGGCTGGAGCTTTAGCTTACGAATGAATTGCTCGTTCGCTCACCGCGGCTCTTCGAAGCCACACGGCAGCGAAACTGGGTGACATGGAGTGTAGAAAGCCCTCGGCTTCCGGTTCTGGTGGAACCAACGTCAGATCAAGCTTCTCCCGCCGCTGTGTAACGAGCCACATGGCCCGTGCCACCGAACGCCATCCAGGCACACACGTACTTATGCAACATCGTCTCACTGCTGCATGTGGCGCAAGTGCAATGCACGTATCCGCGCACACAACCGAAAGCCTTGGACTTGGCAGGCACACCACGTTCCCCTCAAGTGCAGCAGATCTGGACGTCAGCTTCTTGGCTCGAGGTCTGTAGGTCAGTGAGGACGCAAAAGGACGCTGGCATTGGACAATGTCGTTCTTCCTGTCCTGAGCCGCTGCAGTCGTGCCGCTGTTCCAATCGCGGTGAACCATGATCCTACATGCGACTTCCACTATATCCAGAAGCATCAGCAGACGTACCGATCGGGCTCAGCAATCGGCCAGCTCGCCTTGTGTAGGCGATCACAGCCTCTTTCTGCCGAACAAATCCCCCGTCTGTATGCTAGAGTGAATGTGCATCGCCAAGGTTGCATGTGGCTAGTTCCCGCCTCATCACTTCCAACGCGTTGTCGAGATCCGCGCGAAAAGTCTTCCTTCACGCGCAAACGCTTTTTCCTGCTGTCTTGCCCTTTGTTGCATGCCGTCAACAAACCACTTTCCTACAGCACCTTCCTGAACTCAACCTCCTTTGACGGCGTTTTTTTGCATCTTGAAAACAGTAAACCGACATTGTACCTGCAGCTGACTGCTTCAACCGCTCGCCGCCGTCACGACTGGAATCGACACGGCGTTCGATCGCGATTTTGTCCTCGTCGCTGGCCAGTCGTAATACTCAAGTGTCAGTCGTCGCCAGGTCAACAACGAAGACTCAGGACATACGACAAACTGCATGGACAGAAGGCACGCACACACACACACACACACACACTTACATACCTACACAATATGGCGGGAAAACAAAACGAATCCCTTCCTGAGCGGATCATCCAAGAACAAGTCAACAAAGCAGACTCGGTCGACATGGCTGAAACTCACCCTCATGACCTGAGGCCGCCAATGCCACAGCGCGATTACTCAACGCACGTCTATGCGCTCGATGTCCGGTCATCTCAGCGCGACCTCGAGACTGGTGTGCAGATTCCACAGGAAGCGCATATCAGCAATAGTGACTCATGGCCGCTGGAGTCGATTGTCACCATAAATCCCAGCAGAGCTCTCCCGCGGACCCCGAGCAACTCTTCAATCGCAACGACTTCGACTCTACGAGAGCTGGACCCACCTGCTGCTCTGCTAGAGAGCTGCAAAGCACTGGAACCTGGCACTTACAGCTGCTTGGTTCAGGGCACATCGGAAAGCCACGAGTCCTGCGATAGCAGCAGCGATGGCGGACTCGAGCTCGGAAAGACAGTCACCTACAGCATACGACCAATTACCGACTACTCGGACAAGATCGCCACCAAAGAGTATCTCGAAAAGCTTGTCTCTGCTCATCATCTGCCAGAAGTTGGTGGACCTGCTTGGTGGAATAGGCTCAGATACGGCTTCTTCTCCACGTATCGCCGGCTATTCACCATCGTTTTGCTGGCCAACATCACCGTATTGGCAGTATCGATCGCAAAGTACGCAAATGGCGGCCATGGCGATTACACCTACGGCCAGGCGGTCAATGGCGTGGTAGTCAACATCTTCATCGGTACTCTAATGCGCCACGAGCACGCAGTCAACTTCATCTTCCGGATGTGCACGATGCTACCTCAGTGGACACCACTATCGATCCGCAAGTACGCAGCGAAGGTGTACTCCTACGGCGGTATTCACTCAGCCTGCGGGATTTGCTCCTTGGCGTGGTATGTTTTCTACGTCTTTCTGCTCCTAACGCAATTTGACGTAAATGGAGCAAAATACAGCAATCTCAAGAAAGGCCTTGAAGTTTCAGCGGCACTTATGTTCACCCTGTACCTCGTCTTAATCTGCATGGCCTATCCGAGAATTCGCTCGTCCCACCACGACCTTTGGGAACGCTCCCACCGCTTCGCAGGCTGGATCTCAATCGCCGTAGTCTGGGCACAAACCATCATCGTCGCGATTCCGCCCGCCGAGATCGTATACGGTAGCCTCGGCAAAGCCTTGATCCGGACACCCTCCTTCTGGCTCCTGGTCGCCACAAGCTTCCTGATCATCTACCCCTGGCTCCGCCTCCGCCGCCGCAAAGTGGAAGTCGAAGTCCTCAGCCCGAAAGCCGCCCGCCTCCACTTCAATCACTCCCTGAAACCTCAACCCTCCTGCCTTGGAACCAAACTCTCCTCCTCCCCGCTGGTTGAGAATCACGGCTTCGCCACAATCCCCAACCCCAATGGCGAAAAGGGCTACACAGTCATAGTCTCCAACGCAGGAGACTGGACCAACAATCTCATCACCCACCCTCCCTCGCACCTCTGGCAGCGCGGCGCGCCTACGATCGGCGTCGCGCGCATAAACCTCCTCTTCCGGCCTGTCATCGTCGCTGCCACAGGTTCCGGGATCGGACCAATCCTGTCGTTTCTGCAAGCGTATCCCGACTGGCCTGTGAGGGTTGTGTGGAGCGCGCCTTTGCCGGAGGCGACGTTTGGGAGGGAGGTCATGGAGGCTGTGTTCAGGGCTGACAAGGATGCTGTGGTGATTGATACGAAGAAGACGGGGAGGCCGGATTTGGCGGCGACGATTTATGCGGCGTACAGGGAGATGGGAGCGGAGGCGGTGGTGCTTATTAGCAATCCGGGGGTGACGAGGAGTGTGGTGTTTGAGTTGGAGTGTAGGAAGGTGCCTGCGTATGGGGCGATATTCGATTCTTGAGCAAGGCATGGGTTCGGTTCTGGTGACAGCATGCTTCGTTGGTTTTGGGCTTTTGTCGGATGGTGGAAGGTGGATGGTGGAGCGTTGCGTGCTACGTAGTATGGCGGGTGCCCTTTCCATATTTTGGGTGCGTTTTGATGACACTATGCATAACATCCGTCCCGGTCTCGCGAGCCACCCTATGTGGCGAGCCAGATGGACGGGGTACCTTGGCTTTAGAGAAACATCAAATCCGCACACAAGTCTATGTTTGCTCCATTGTAGGTGTGTCTTGTAGTATAGACTCCGCTTGTCCCTTCGGATTGCTTTCTGACCGAAGATACGCCTGCATCGCCACGTCGTAAAAGTCATCCTGCACAGCCGCTCCCTTTCATGACATAGGGGGTAGTACCTAAGCTGGTTAACGTGCTTTACAGCATAGTGGCAGACCGTATCTCTTGTAATCCTTTGGCGGGGGAATAGATGAACGAGCGTAAATCAGGGCGATATAACTTTTGTCCGTACAAGCCTACAAGAAGAGACGTGCGAATTCAAACTTCGTAATGTGGCTCGCGACGCAGGGTGGCTCGCGACACCGGGGTTACCCACAGTTCGGTCAGGCTCTGACGTGGAGATGTGCATACAAGTAATTCGCCTTTTTTTTTTTCGATGCGTATGCTACTTCTTCTCATCCTCCACACCCCCATCTACATCTTCGGCATCAAACATAGTCTCTAGTTTCTTCCCATTCGTCTCCTTGCCAGCAACAACGGCAGTACTATTTTTGTCAGAAACTTTTGCCTTTACAACAGCGACCACTTCCCTCCCAATATCCCCAAACCCATCAATCTTCCCCAATCGACTCTCAAACGTCTCCGCATCCAGCAAAAGCCTCTTCTCCCCGTTCTCGGTCTTCACGTCCACTTCACCGAATGCCTTCGTCCATTGATCTTTATAGCTACTGAAGATCTGCCTCATGATCATACTGACATCGACTTCGCTAAGATGCTTCATCAAGACTCTGTGCAGTGTCGCCGTTTCTTTCGTGAGAGTCTCCATATACGCACTTAGCTTGCCGTCATCACTTCCTTTGTCGAAATCGATCGCCAGCATGGCTTTGACGTGGGTTTGTGATCGACCAGTCATAATGTCAACAAGTTTGTCGTGCAGCATACTCTGGTGTTCCTGATACGTTCGTTTGAGTTTGTCGAATTCCGCTAGAACGTTGCCTTGTCCGCTAGGGACGTGTCGACGAACGCACTCGCGCATATAAGGGACCAGGGCGATGACGAAGCCTAGGGCTTGAGAGGCAAGGGCGAGGTGTTTGGTTGTGATGTTTTTGAGGCCTGCGGAGCGCGTGGCGCCAGCACCGAGAATGAGCTGTCTGGAGCGGGAGTCGAACATGCGGAGGACTTCGAGGAGGGAGGTAGCGATCTGAGGGGTCATGCTGGGGAGGACAGAGGTTAGGGAGAGGAATGTGTCGATTGTCGGGAGGAGGGAAGAGACGCTGGAGACGAGCATGAAGCGAGTGCCATCGATATAGGCTGGTTTCATTTCCTTCTTGGCAGCTGCCGTTCCGTTGGTGGGCGTATCTGTGCCGTTTGTTGTTGGCGCCGTGCCGTTTATTGTTGGTCCCGAAGCTGGCTTTTCCCAGAGCGGTGCTGCATCCCTAGACCATTCTGGTGAATCAGAGCTCATTGAAGCGAGAATGCGCTGCAGGAGGACATCTTGTTTCTCTGCGAAGTCGACGGATGTCCAATTGTCGCTGTCAAGCAGATTTGCAATGCGCTCGGTCTCTGATGTTCCAAGGACCTGGACGAAGCCAGAGATTTGCGCGTTGATGATGCCCTTGAGTACATTTCCACTTCTCCCGCTCACCGCCTCGCACTCATCGGCGAAAAGTCTATTGAGCGTGAAGTACCGCAGGAATAGCTCCTTTGACAGTCTGATGGACTGCTCATTGCGCACCTTTAGCACTCTCGTGATCTGTATCTGTGCAGTATCTACCGCCTGGCCAAGCAAGCTGGACATATCCAGAGCATTCGATAGCTTCTCTTGCACGGTCGCTTTTGATGACACGGGCGGCGCACCATTTGCCGCTGCCCCATCGGACGTCGACGGCCTTGACGATGACCTCGGCTGAGGCGCATCCATGCTGCTGGTGATGTCAAGCAATACTTTCGTCTGTGTAGATACTCGTCGAAGTGCTTCTCCTACTGAAGTATACACATTCGTAAGCAGTTTCTCTGCATCTTCTGGTTCAAGAGTCCGCAAGTTTCGAGCAAGAATGGTGCTCTTTTCTTGCTGACTGAGCCTGCTGCCGCCTCTCGTGGATGTGGAGACCATACTGTCCGCATCATCATCGCTGCTGCTGGGTAAATATCTCCGTATGGTGGCTTTCATCTCCTTGTTGACGGCGTCTCTGTACGCAGCAGTCGCAGGTTCTGTGTGCCCTGCGCGTTCAAGGCCGTTCAGTGCTACCAGCAAGCTCTGACGAAAGTCGTCATTTGTCTCCATGTAAGATGGCGGTATACCTCGTTGTCGTGACCACCTTTTTAGTGTGTCGCCAGAAGCGACTCTCTCCATATGCCGTCTCAAGTCCTCGATTAATATCGTGGTAAACCGTTGCGCGAAGCCAGTGCCAATTCGTAGTTGCAACTCTTGCAGACCAGAATCAAGACCTTGTAATGCTTTGAGCCGTCGCAGGTCGATCAGCTCTTGATCTTCCTGCCCAGGCTCCTGCTTCCCGCACACCAAGCGGCCAACCTTGCCCATTTGGTCTGCCGCCTCATCGTACGCTCCACTGTCCACCAGACCATCTGCTTTCTGTACGTTCTCCATCACGGTTTGCACCTGAGCGGTGGCCTGGCCGAGCTTCCTGACATTCTCCCGTCTCCGTCGCTTGGCTGCCACCTCCAGACCAGAGACGGCGACTTCCTTATCCAATTTCCGCAAGTCTTCACGTAAGCTCTGAATCTTGACTACACTCTCCTCTGCCTCTGTCTGTAGCTCTTTCAACGATCCTAATGCCTGAAAGAAGCCACTGCTGGCTGTGCTGATGCTGTTGATTAGATGCACTTCGACCGTGTCCATATACCAACTGAGCTTCTCCTGAAGAATGGCATTGGTTGCAAGCGCTTTGCGTGGTGGCAGAGGTGTCCCGTTAGGCGCCTTTTCTGTGTTGGGCGTCCCTGGTGGAGGACGCACAATCTCGGCGCGTTCTGAGACAACATCGAAGGTTCGTGGGTTCTCCAGGTGGAAGCCTTCGTCGAAATAGACATTAGGTATTGTGGACAGAGGTGTAGGTTCGTTGCGACTCCTTCGGTACTGGGCTGATGACTTTCTTCTAGGCTGATATGGTCTTTCTATGGGCGATGACGTCGAGACAGAGCCTTGCCGTACGATAGTTGGAGTCGCAGGTGTTAGTGGCACAGAGTTGTCCCTGCTCAGCTTCCTCTCTAGCGCTTCCGCAAAGCGATCCGTCCTTTCCAATTCCTTGTCCTTCTTCAGCCATTGCGGCTGCTCCGGTTCCTGTCTGCCTCTCTGGAAGGTCTCGAACAGCGGGCCAATGCGATTCAGGTAGTCGCGAAAGTTCTCAGGCGGTACATGTGGTACATTGGTTAAGGTGACTGGCGGGATGTCTCTCGTGGTTGGCGCCCTATAGCCTGACGCAGCTGCGGTAGCGAGGGTATGCGGCAACAGACCTGTGCGGACGATGGGCGGTTGTAGCAGAGTTGATATGGCATTCTGGCCGGTCTCCCGCACACTGCTTCCCCTGCGATTGTGTGCATCTAGGGTTCCACCTATTGAGCTGACGGACAATGTGCTGGATGTACTGCCTCTCCTCGGCTTATATCTGCTGCTCGACGATCTCGACTGGGGTTCCTGCGGTGGGAAGGGGAAGGCACTGCGAGCGCTGTTTGGCGAGGCTGGCGAGAGAGTGCTATCAATGGACAATCGAGCAGAAGGTGATGACATGGCCAAGATCGTGGGAGGGATGAATCGAAGCGTAGTCAGCAGGCAAGCGCATGTGGCTCGTTATGTGACCATGAATCGGCGCGTCGCAGGTCTAACCGTCGCCTCATGAGGAGGAATGCACAACAGGGAGAAGAAGGCCAAGCATCAAGAACGCCGCGATATGCCAATGGTGCTACATGTGATAGTCGAAGTTGTCCACATCGCTATTATTGAAGCGGAGAGGCCTCATCCTTGTTCGCGCCATGAGATCCCGTCGGCTCGCCTAAGCACGAGATCTAGTCTGGTCTAACCATATCCAGATCAAATTGAAACGCGTCGCGGGCACGCGACTTAGACGCGATCTGCTGGCACTTACTTTTACAGCACAACCTTCAAACTGCATCACAGCACAGCACAGCACAGCACAGCACAACGTAAGATGGATCGGCAATCAGTCTACACGCTCAGTCTGTTCGGCGAATCACAAATCAACGGCGAAGAGAGCGTCAAGCAGCAAGAGAAAGAGATTGTCAAGTTTGTGCTGGACTTCCATCTGGACGGCGTCTACATCTATCGGTATGGACAGTCACAATACACAAGGGATACGTTGTTGACCGCCATACAGTGATCAGATACGAGAGAACGTGCTGTCGAAGCAGTACTACTGCGACATCGACATTGCCCATCTGATTGCCTTCAACGAGGACCTTGCAGACAGACTGAACAACGAGCCGGCAGACGTGATACCCATTGTAAGATTCAGATACATGTTCGCTACTTGTTCTAATGGCCATTGCAGTTCGAAAGAGCCTTGAAGACATGCACGCAGCGCATCCTCTACCCATCACGAAGCGAAGAAGATCTCGCGCTCGCCAAAGCTCTCCCTGAGCACCAACTCCTTATCCACTCCTCCGTCTCGCAAACGTCTATCCGCGGTCTGACAGCAACCAACGTATCGCATCTTGTGCGCATACCTGGCATCGTCATCGGCGCCAGCACACTCAGCTCAAAAGCCACAAGGCTACACATACAATGCAGGAACTGCCAGCACGAGGATAACATTTCTGTAACCTCCGGTTTCACAGGCATCACATTACCAAGAACATGTTCCAGGACAAAGGACGTCAACGACGGCGGCGACAAGTGCCCGCTTGATCCATACTTTGTTGTGCACGAGAAGTCGCACTTCATCGACCAGCAAGTTTTGAAGCTGCAAGAGGCACCGGATGATGTGCCTGTTGGCGAGCTGCCACGACACATTCTCGTCTCTGCCGATCGATACCTTGCGAACAGAGTTGTGCCAGGTTCAAGATGTGTGATTATGGGTGTCTTCAGTATATACCAAAGTCAGAAAAACAGTAAGAATAGCGGTGCCGTGGCGATCAGGAATCCATATCTGCGAGCAATAGGCTTGCAAACGGACATCTCGCACAACCAAGCTGGCGGCATGGGCATGCAGTTCAGCGAAGAGGAGGAGCAGGAATTCTTGGAGATGTCACGCAGGCCGGACATCTACAACATCTTCGCGGATTGCGTTGCACCCTCAATCTACGGCAACAAAGACATCAAGAAAGCCATTACTTGCTTACTCATGGGCGGCAGCAAGAAGATCCTCCCCGACGGCATGAGGCTCCGTGGCGACATCAACGTCCTTCTTCTCGGTGACCCTGGTACAGCCAAATCCCAACTGCTCAAATTTGTTGAGAAATGCTCTCCCATTGCTGTCTACACGTCTGGCAAAGGGTCCTCTGCAGCAGGTCTCACAGCTAGTGTGCAACGAGACACCAACACGCGCGAGTTCTACCTAGAGGGCGGAGCCATGGTACTCGCGGACGGTGGCGTTGTTTGCATCGATGAGTTCGACAAGATGCGCGACGAAGACCGTGTCGCTATTCACGAAGCTATGGAACAACAAACGATCTCCATCGCCAAAGCCGGCATAACCACTATCCTCAACTCTCGCACTTCAGTTCTCGCCGCTGCCAATCCCATCTTCGGCCGCTACGACGATCTCAAAACTCCTGGCGAGAACATTGACTTCCAAACCACGATCTTATCTCGTTTTGACTTGATCTTCATCGTGCGAGACAACCACGACCGGAATCGCGATGAGACCATTGCGAAGCACGTCATGAACTTGCACATGGGCGGCCAAGGTGTGCACGAAACAATCCACGCAGAGATTCCAGTCGAGAAGATGAAGCGCTATATCAGCTACGCAAAGTCACGATGCGCGCCACGCCTCTCAGCTGAAGCCGCCGAGAAATTGTCATCACATTTCGTCAGCATCAGGAGGCAAGTCGCTAGAGCGGAACAGGACGCCAACCAGAGGAGCTCAATCCCCATCACAGTCCGTCAACTAGAGTCATTGGTTCGTATAACAGAGTCTCTGGCGAAGATCGAGCTTGCTCCCATTGCTACGGAGAAGCATGTCGATGAAGCGATTCGATTGTTCTTGGGTAGTACGATGGATGCGGTTATGAGTGCTGGTGGTGACACGTCTGCGCTTGGAATGGGTGGTAATAGAGAGTTGGTTGAGGAGGTTCATAAGGTTGAGGATGAGTTGAGGAGAAGGTACGTCGGCTCTTTCTTGCGTCTTTACGACGATACTGACCATTTCTTTGCAGATTGCCGATTGGATATACTTCTTCGCTGGCGACGTTGAGACGCGAGTTTGTGGAGAGGAAGAACTATAGTGAACAGGCGCTTAACCGTGCGTTGCAGGTTTTGGTGAGGAGGGAAAGTGTGCAGTTCCGAAGAGGAGGGACCTTGGTACATCGCAGTGGTGTTTGAGGTGGAATGTGTTACGTGACGATGATCATACATGCATGCATAGACTGGACAGGTGGTGTTTGGGCGTTACTCACAGCAGCTTGGTATACCCGTTGGATCTTGCCCTTCGGCTGCTTGCTGTGCCGCATCATCAATGCTTTAAATGGGCACGGTCCTTTTTCTCTGCGCTAGTCGCCGTTAACATGTACAAATGGGTGTGTACGTTGGCGAGCCTCAGCTGGCCGGAGCCTGCGGCGGTCGTCTATGAAGGAGCGTGTGCGGCTGAAGGTGTTCAGCGTGTCTCGTCGGAGGAGTCGCTCTTTTATTGTACCTGATCGCCGCATCGGTCTCCGCCTGGGGTTAATGGCCAACAAGGCGCAGGACAACACAGCACGCCCCTTGGTTGGAGACTGACTCGATTGAGCAATGACTTCGACTCTACGCTCAATCAAGCACGATAGCATCGCTTTTCCTCGCACCTCGAGCACTGCCAACACCCTTAAGCCTGGCCCCTAACCAAGCAGCGAAAGCCACAAACAATCGATCGACCGGGAACCTTTGGCAAAATCGCAGTAACTCTTGACAATGCTTCAGCTCAGTTCCGCCAGTTGCATACAGCAATTTCGCCATATCGACAGGACACAAATACGGTGGTTGCCTCGCGTCCTCGCTCAGTCCAGCAGTGCCTTGCATGACACAAGCATAATACACGCAATGATCCATCCCAAAGCAATGACCCAATTCATGCGAAGCAGTCTTGCACACTCTTCCAAGCCATAGGTTTGATAAATCCGCTGCCGTGTCAGGCATCGCGATTCCATGACCAGCACGCACTGCCGCATGCATTGGCCCCTCCTCACACTCTCCCTTGGCCCTCTTCCTACCTCTCTCTTGACAACATCGCTCCGTGTACGTTCTGCAATGACTCGCCGGCCAAGCATGATCTACCTCCACATCCTGGGCCTCATCGAGAGCAGGGTTGTATCTGGCTGCACTCACAACAGCGACCCTACTGCCGCCATAAGCGCGGCCACAACAGAAGTCATCGTCGTCGTCTTCGAACAGATCATGGTCGACAAGCATCAGGAGGGCGTATGCGTCTTGAGGAAGAATGGCGATTGCAGCATCGAGGAGGTCGTCGAGGTTGAGTTGGCCTGGGAAGAAGGTGTCAGGAGACGGACGGTGGCGGATGCCGAGGGTATCGCCTTTCTTGTTCATGGTGAGTCCAATACGTGAGACGTCAGGGTTGTCTTCGTCCGAGACAGCTGACCATGGTACGAAGGCTAGCTTTGGGGTTGTGAGTATCTTGACTGGAAGAGGGTGATAGAAAGCGCTGAGGTAGTCTTGGACTTGTTTCATGCTGGGTGAGATGATTCTGCTACGTCCCGCTTCCTGATTCCGATGATGCGGCTTGGCCCAGTCCTTGACGAAAGTTACGTCTGCATGGATTGAAGGAGTCTGCACCACGTAGATTGTCCTTCTCATGGCGGTGACCTCATTACGATACTGCTCGTCGATCCACGACTTCATATCCTGCGCATCGGAGTGTGGGTCGAGCGAGAGGTCGTCATCAGGAAGTACGAGCGGTGCAGGAAAAGTTATGATCTGAGCTGCTACTGTTCTTGCATTGCGAGCTGAACGTTTCCCATCCGATTGTATAGCGCAGGCAAGTCCTGACGCATTCACTCTCTTGAAGCCGACGCGCTCTGCATTCTGCGAAGGCTCGAAGCACAGATCTTTATGCTTGCAGGAAGACATCAACGCACGAAAAGGTCAGGAAAGAGCGCAAGTCGTTATGAGAACGAGGCGGGTCTCTTGTACTCACTTCGAATGCGAACCAGGCAGCAATCGTGCGTGGTCCGTGCGGCGGAAGCTGCGCCGCGGGGCGCCGTGATTGCGTACGAATCGAAACACAACAAGCCTTTCACCCAATATTTGAGCATTAGCTGCAGTCCGACATCAGTCCAGCTTGTCATCGCCTCCTTGTCGTGCATACTACTGCGAGACCATCCGAAGTGGAGCAACGGCGCAGCATTAAACCAACATAGCCATCAGCGGCCAGTGTTATGTAAGTCATGCATAGGTTGTCTGCACACTCGCCGCTATGAGCAGTCATGGCCTCAATGCTGAGCCCGCAGAAGTCTCACTCGAATGGATACGATTTTCTTGCATGCTGATTTTCAAGGCCGAGATACATAATGTTGCAGAAAAACAGCCATGACTAAAAGTGCCGTGTGCTTGCTCCGGTCGAATCGGGAGCTTTGTCGTTGGTACAGTGTGGTATAGCGGTCCATTTCGTTCGGTGCACGTCGTCTTCAGAGCACCTTACGGCGCACCCTCGGTCGCAACAAGGCCTTCGATTGCATCTGCCACGTCTGCCACGCCTTGAAAATGGCTTGGCTAGGAGTCGACCAGATTCTTAAATAGCTTCACAGACTCAAGCCTGTGTCGGCTCTGTGTTCTCAGGAGTCTTCGCTCCAGCGTTTTGCTCCTTGTACAAGCTCAGAAGCAATCGTAAAAGCCATAGCAAGGCGCCTGTGCAGATCAACACCACAATCTGGGTCACGACAAATTGCCAGATAGGATGCCCAGAATCGTTGATCTCCTTCACGTTCATGCCAAAGATACCCGTCACGAACGACAATGGAACGTACAAAGTAGCCAGCAAGGTCAACTGCGTACCTCGCTCCGCCTGACGGATGCTGGTCTGTGAGTCCAAAATGCTGATGGAGCTCATCAGCAACTGGAAGGTGTCCATCAAAAAGCGCTCCACGGTCTGAGAATCTTCGTAAACAGTATGGAAGATCTCCATAGGTGTGCGGTAGTCTCTGTTCCGTGTACACAGCTCGTGCTCTCGGACATGCTTCGGAACGTGCTTCTGAGCTAGACTGACTTCGAGCTGCAAAGTTCCTATATCGTGTCGCCGGTCATGCAGGTTATCGTTGATCTGCTGTGTGGGTCTCCTGATGTCATAGAAAGCGATACGCTTGATGTCGAGGTCGAGATAACGCATATTCTTCATCCAGGTGGAGGCCGACAGGAAGTACACGAACATTTCAGCCGATATTGCGTGCTCAGAAGCGAAAGCAACATTCCAGTGCCAGCCGTGCGAGAAGAAGCTCTGCAGAATCTCGAAGAACGAGAAGCATTGCTTTTCGTATAGCTGTGGAATAGACAGGCCGCCCCGGATCTCGGAAAATGGTACCCAAATGCTTAGGCGGGAGGAAAGGAGCTGCGTAGGGGCCCTTGTCGGCGTTCTCAATGGCAGAGAAAGGGGACAGTCCACTAGGAAGAGATCTGTGGCAATCAGTATAACGCTCATTTGCTTAGGCAAGCGACGCACAAAAAAACTTGTTAACACGGCAGCATGAGAACCGTGTGCTAGCCTGCCAGCCATAATGTGCATCAAACTCATGGCGCCGTTGGAAACGTCTACGCTGTGTCTGCTCTTCGAGGCTACCAACGTTAGGCACGATGCCTTCGACATAAAATTGCATAATCGCATCAGCGGGAGAAGGTCGCGCAGGATTGTAGCCACCATGCCCGAACCTCTCCATAGCTCGTTCCCAAAGTGGCTGGCCCTTGATGTTGCCTGCATGATTGACGAAGAAATCAGGCGTTAAGTCCCATGCTGCACCGAGCTCGCCGATCCAAGAAGGGTGAATGTTCTCGATAATACACACGGCCTCATGTTGGCCCTGCTCGACATCCGTTTGGTAAACTTGCATGATACGCTCTAACTGAATGTCTCCTTGACCACTGACATCGCTAGCACCCGTGTAGTGCACTCTCTGATGTCTGTTCGATGAGCTTTGCAGTACATCGAGCATCGGATGGTCGGGAGGGACTCGAGCTCGAAGCTTGTCGAGATAATCTTGAGCGCCTGGTGAGGTCATTTTCGCTGGGACTATGGACGTGTGGCGAAACAGCAGTCAACGGTAACGGCGAGCAGGATATGTCGTGCATGCCCACGCGGCGAGGCGCTCTCAGCCCACAGCCACAGGCTCCACCAACCAACGTGCCATCGTGCATTAGCTGGCGGAGGGCACAAGACGTGCGGCTCGGACCAGTGCTGAATAATCGATGTCGACGATGAGACGCGCTGTGGTGTGTTTCGCCATTAGCGTCGGCCTGCGCGACCACCTTTGGCCCTCCAGGATATGAGTACGTCGTGTAGAGAGCAGAAAGGGCGAGTTGAAGTCCGTGAACGGAGGGAGCGACGAACTTGAACTATCTGCCTCAACAATCTTGAGCTAGCGCTAAACTAACCGAGCCAATGAGCTATGAAGCTCGCCGCGCGGGAGTCTTCTCACAAACCCCGAGCTTTTGGTCATTCTGTCGTGTGTACCATCATCTTCGACATCATCAGCATTGTTGACTTGGACTTGCTGCGCTCTTTACGATGTCTCTTCCAGGTATGGGTATGGGTATGGGTGCATCAGGGGCTGGACGCCCGGGTATGAGCGCAGAGGAGATGCAGCAGCAGCAGATGATCAAGATGGTATGCACATCTGCTGGCAAACCGGCACTGTGTGGAGAATGCTAACAGGCATGCGCAGATGCAAAATGCGATGGAGTCATGCCCGGCAAAGACAGTCATAGCTGGCACGATGGGATTCGGCCTTGGAGGTCTGTTCGGTCTCTTCATGGCTTCGATGCGATACGATACCCCTCTCGGCCAAGGAATCCCTGGTGGTGTTGGTGCACCATCAGCAGACGTGACCAAGATCCCGATGAGGGAGCAGCTCAAGATGGGTTTCAAAGATATGGGCAGGTCATCGTGGAGCAGCGCGAAGAACTTCGGATATATTGGAGCCATCTTTGCTGGGACCGAATGTGCCATCGAAGGTTTCAGGGCGAAGAACGACCTCGCCAACGGAGTCGCGGCAGGCTGTTTCACCGGAGCGTTCCTGGCGAAGAGCGCGGGTCCACAAGCTATGGCATTTGGTTGTGCTGGCTTCGCTGCTTTCAGTGCAGCTATAGATGCGTACATGAGGATGCCCAGCGATGACAGGGCAGCAGATCCTATCATCTGAGAAGACAGGAAGAGACGAGGAATTGCGCCAACCGTGTAGGTCCCGCGGAGACGATATCTGGAACCACGAACTGCACGAAGCCAACGACATGCCACGAGAAATGGCTAACATGGGTAATAGTCCAATATGGACAGTCGACATTAAGGCAGAACGGCGCGACTTCGCAAGTCATAGCGCTAAGCGGCAGAGCAGGTGTGTTGCAGCTGTTTACCATATGTGCGCCACCGCAGCATATACACCACTCAACTCGATTCTTGATGAAGACTCGGAAAGCCCGCCACATGACAGTGCCACTACCACGTATCCGTGTCACTGGAGAGATCTCGATGCGCTTAACTGCGTGTAGCGGCCATGATGGCAGCTCAATTGGAAAGCCGACCACGACGAGGTCTGCCCGCGGCCTCTCCACATCGGCAGGGGCTGTATTGATCGCTGGGTGCTGGACTCAGCGTAGTATTATATTTGTACTATACTGCATGGAGCGGCAGAGGCTGTGTGTAGCCTTGCAACATGCACGTCGCCTACAACACATAGCGAAGGATTCTACGGCGTCCTGGCGATATGCACGAAAGTGGAGCAGGCGGCCCCAAGCACAGCCACCACAATATTGGCGTGCTCGGCGTCATGGCTCTATTATGCAGATTGTTACACCACACCTGTCATTTTCATTCACTTCCTTAGGTCGCACAATCTAGCTGGTACTCATTCCGCAGACTGACATTTGAGCCCGCCAATTCTTGGGTCACGATGCACCGCAATGTGGCTGCTCAACGTACACACTCACCAGCTGGAGCATTTCGTGACCGAGGCAGAGAAGTATGGTCGATACGCTATACTGTCGCACGTATGGGAAGAGCCAGGTGAAGTCACCTTCCAGGACGTCGGAAACGGCTCAGCAAGGGCGAAAGCTGGATGGAAGAAAATCGAGCAGACTTGTCTTCGAGCGATTCAGGACAAGCTGGACTATTGTTGGATTGATACATGCTGCATTGACAAAACGAGCAGTGCTGAGCTTTCCGAGGCGATTAATTCCATGTATAGGTGGTATTACGAGGCCAAAGTATGCTACGCTTTCCTCGCAGACGTTACGATGAACGACGTGAAGGACAGCAAATGGTTCACGCGGGGATGGACGCTGCAAGAACTTATTGCTCCCGGATTCGTGGAGTTTTACGATGCTGAATGGCGGGCTATCGGGAACAAGGTGAGCATGGTGGACGATCTGGCCGCCATCACCAAGATAGACCCGAAAGTGCTTACAGATCGACGAGCGCTTTCATCATTCAGCGTTGCGAGCCGCATGGCATGGGCGGCAAATCGCGACACATCTCGAGAGGAAGACAGAGCGTACTCACTGATGGGCCTGTTCGACGTCAATATGCCCATGCTCTACGGAGAGGGCGCCAAAGCGTTCACTCGACTGCAAGAAGAAATCATCAAGAACTCCACAGATCATAGTATCCTGGCATGGCAGGCTTATCAAGATGGCCACGACACCATGCTCTTCTCACCATCGCCATACGGCTTTCGTCGGGCACATAATGTTGTATCATGGTCAAACCCGGGCGTTGACGAATCATTCTCACTCTCGAACAAGGGTCTACAGATCTCATTGCCTACTGTCGATTCAGAAGACAATCCTCGGTACACAACTGCTATACTGAACTGTCGGTTCGGCGATGCTAGTATGCACCAGATTGCCACGTGGCTGAAGAAGCAACCACATGGCATGATCGTGCCAACCAGAAGCTTCACAAGTACAGTCTGTGAGGTAGCCAGCTATAGGAAGGCAGACGGCGTCCTGACTAGTATCCGCAACTTCGATCGCAAGCTATTGCCTTCCGCGACATGGACCAACCTGACGATTCTGCGGGAGCCCGTAAAGGTGGAGGCAGAAGCTCCTGGCAAAATATGGACGCAAACGATCACGATCCGCAACCATGTACAGAACCTGGTGTTCCAACGCGCCTATCCTCCACAAGCCTGGAACTCCATCGACAGCACGATGACATCCGTGATGACTGGATCTTTTGAGCATGATCACGGCTATCTAATCTTCGGCGAGCGCGACGGGAAGAAAAAGATTGTCCTTGCCTTTGGGCAAGAGATGAATCCCGGAAGCGCTCAGCCGAGGCTATGGCTTGAGAAATGTAGTGCTGTGCCCGATAACGCGACCATCCTGGCTTCCTTGGGCACGGCGCGAGCACGTCACAGTAGTAAGATCGAGTTCAAGAAAGGCATGTCTGAGCTTATCACTTCTGTCGAGCGGGCGAAGTCGGGAGGAAACCTGGACTGGATCATTGATCTCAGCCTGGAGCACTACTCGAACTCGTTTAGAAAGAAGTGGGACTACATGACCACATATCGCTAAGCTACAGACTAAAAGGCGACCGGCGGGGAGCATGTGCTCGTACAATTACTGGCGGATATACGCTGCTCTTTCAGCCACTAGTTAAATGGCTACTAGCTTTTTTTTTGTTTCTTCTCCAGCTCTTGATTCAAGCACATCACAAACATCCCCATCCTGTCATGTCTCTCAGCTCCCACTTTCTTCCTCAACCCTAAACAACCTCAACATATCGCTCCTCCCAAACATATGTGCGCTCTCGATAGCATTCGGCTGCCCCGCCGCCAAATCTGCCCCCCTCTCCGCCATGACTTTCACAATCTCGTCGTATCCCTTGAACACAGCCCCCGCAATTGGACTTTGCCCTCTGTCATTCAACACATCCATATCTGCTCCTTTGTCAAGCAACAGTTCGACAGTCTCCAACTGCCCGTGGTACGCAGCTAGCATTATGAGCGTGTCACCCTTGTGGTTCGTTAGGTTGGGCGGGATCCCGGCTGTGATGTATTGGCCTAGTTCGTTGGTCTTGCCTTGGCGAGCGAAGTCGAAGATTTTGGAGGCGAGGTCGAGGGCTTCGGGAGGGAGTTGGGAGGAGTTTGTGGGGGCTGAGGTGTGTGGTTGAGCGGGCATTGTTGGTTGAGGATTCTCCGCGATTGCTTGAGGAAGTCCCATCGTTGTTCGTGGCTTGAGATATGCGTTGGTATATCGCACGCGCTGTTGGAACGATTTTGTCCGCTGTCTGTCGTTGTGTTGTTGCGTACGCGGCTTAGTAAAACATGGATTAATGCCAGAAGGGAGGGTGTCTACAATGAAATGGCCGTCCGAAATACGATGCTATGTGCCTACATTTTGAGAGCCAACTAGGCATGAAGTCATCGCAGGGTCTGGCGTTGGCGGCGAGGTCATGATGCTATCGCGTAGCATTGGCACATATATCATCGCTCGTCTGCCTCCACGCTCTCTCATCCAAGACCATTGTGTCGCTGGGTACGGCCACGACATTCTTGGACACTTTCCGAAGAGGATGCTGTCGAATCTGGACGACGACGTCAGCCGTTGTGTCGAGCTCCAGGCTTTCAGGCTTGGCTTTCCTGGCGCTGGAAGCTCTTACGCACAGATCGAAAGGCCCGAGGGCGAGGGAGGAGGGAGCAGGATTCCTGCGCCCGAACGGTGGGGCATCTTTCTGCAACGGATATATTCAATTGGAGCATTTTTGACTATTATCAACCGACCAATCACGGCCCAATAGTGTAGTGGTATCATACATGCTTTGGGAATTCCAAAGGCTGCATGTGACAGGCGGTACGTTCAATTGTAATCATTTCTGACGACACGATTCTAATGGGACATCCAGTTCGATTCGCCTTTGGGCCCAAGCCCGACTGATACACAATCTTTTTGCCGTTGTCTGTATGGTGGCGACATAGTAGTCCTTTCACTTGAGTCGTGGTTGAGCGTGGTCCTTTCTGCCACCAAGGAGACCTTTTTGGGAGGTGGCCCTTTACCTATGCGTGCGGCAACAAATCCCAACGTGTCGATTCTTACGAGTGTGTTCTGCGGAAGCGGAAGAGTCCAACGTGGGTCTCCGCAGATCCTGATATCACTTGCATTGTGGTCTACAGTCAAATCAGGGCTATAAGAATACTGCATATAGG
>AWYE02000764.1:0-63503 GCA_000504385.2 Exutisphaerella laricina CBS 326.52
TAGTAGTAGTAGTAGTAGTAGTAAGCGGAGGGACCACCAGCAACCGCTCGTCACTGCGATCGGGTCGTGGCAGCCGGACATGATTGAGCTAGATCCGGCACTTCTGCAACGTGTTGTTGCTGTTGAGAACGGCAATCGTCGTCGGGTCATTGTTGACGATCGCGACACTTGCATGCACCATTGTGGCGAGATTCTGCAAGCTAAGCTCGAGGACAGGCAAGTCGTGGAGATTGGGCAAGTGCTGGTAGAGACGGAAAAGAATAGTAGTAGTGGTGGTGGTGGTGGTGGTGGTGTTGCCGAGAACTTTGATCACTGGCTCGAGGAGGGTCTGGTGGTATATAAGAGTATTGGTGTCGGCTTGACGGATCTTATTGCGGGAAGCGAGATTTTGAGTGTTGCGAGGAAGAAGGGTGTCGGGATTGCTGTTCCTGATTTCTAAGCCTTGTCAATAGTAGTTAGGTCCTCAGGGTCGTCAAGGAGGTGTTAGAGGCAACAAGAGAGAAGGAGGAGGAGGAGGAGGAGGAGGATGTACTTGGCCAGTGGCACGGATCTCTGTGGCTTAATTTTTTTTTTGTAATTACCGATGCGACATGCGGTTGGAGTTGGACCGTTGCAGGAGAAGGGGCATAGGATATGAATCGTAGAGCAGTCACAATACACGCTTGAAGTGGCAGCTCATGCGTCTTGCAGTAATTCCGAGAGCTTCTATGGAGTATATAAATGCATGATCATATGAATCGCGGCGCATATGGCCGACCTTCCTGCGCTAGCCAATGCCATATCTGAACAAGCTTCGTGTGTTGACTTTCGTACGTCGCTGCTTCGCTTTTGGGTTTGAGGTTCCGGTCCGAGAATTCAGATGGCAGTATGATGTGTGCTTTTCTAGCATGCGACTGGTTAGTCTGGTGTTTCTGCGTTTGAGCTGCGACAATCCCTCTGATCAGCCTAGGTTCTGCCTCCACAGCTGAAAGAAGTTCGTGCCGCCAGGTCTTTCGTTGTGACCTCAATTGAAGTTGAACGGGTTCCTGCAAAGTGGGCAAGTACTAGCGTTGCTGCTCTTGAACCACTTGAGCAAGCAGCCTGAATGGAACAGGTTCTTGCAAGTCGGGCAGCGTTTTGTCGGAAGCTGCTTGTCAGCGCTGATGATAGAGTAGCAGATGGCACACTCCGTCTGTCCCTTCATGGCTCCGACAACGTTCTTGCGCCAGGCGGAGAGGCCATCGGTGATGCTGCCGTTCTGGGACTTATTGTCAGTAGTGATCATCGCTAACGATAATGATAATGGCCAAGCTCACCGAAAACGTAATGACGCCCCGACAGCTGCGCAGCCAACTGTTCCATTGCTTGTCCTCCACGGCAACACGATGGACGCTAACGACTTCTACGCCGTCCAGGGGGTATGTCTCTGGCAGGATGACTTTGATCGCCATAGTTTGCTCGTCAACCAAGTAGCTAACATTGATCTCTCTGCTTCGCATGATGACCTTGACACTCATATTCTCATAATCTGGATCTTCCTTGACACTCTTCTCAACCCATTCAGCCACCGACTGCAGACTTGCAGTGACGATGAGCGGCGACACATGTTTCGCTGTCCAGCTCTCAATAGCTTGCTTTGTACTGCGATTGCGGATGTCCAAGAAGTACGTCTTGACCAAGCTTGGCAGATTCGACAACGCCAAGTAGTAGAGGTGGCTCAACAACCATTGCACATCTCGCTCCGGACTTGGCTCTGTATTGCCGATATAATCCTGCAAATCGTACCTAGAAACATCTACAGGCCGTCCCTGTGTATGACCAAGGAAGTCGAAGATTAAATCGAGTAAGCCCGATAAGTATTCTCCTTCTTTCAGTTGCTCAACATAATCATTCTTCACGCGGAAGCTAGAGTTAGTGAAGTGATCGAACACCAGCCGCCAGCTGTATAAGAAGCCTTGCAGCTGCAACGGCATCACTCGGTCAAAAGATGCGTCTGCTAGTGTGTCGAGCGTTGGCGCATCGATTATGAGTGAAAGAAGTTCGTCCGGGAGCTTCGCTGTCTTGTCGTCCAGTGCAGCGTCGAAAGAAATCTGCTCCTGTGCGGCCGGTATTTGCTTGTGCAGGAGGTCAAACGCAGCGCCCTGTATAGCGTGAGACTGTGTATATAGCAAAGGAAAGAGTTCTTCAGAGTCGGTCAGTGGCTTGAAGGCCGTCCGAGCCAATTCTCTCGCGAGCAATCCGTTTGTGACCATGAGAGGCTGATGATTTTCGTCTGGAAGCTCGCTGGCTGACTTGAGCAAAGCGATCATGCCGTTATGAATGAGGCCCTTATTCTCCTTCAAGGTCTCGAGCAGGTCGTCGTTGGGTTCCTCTTCCTTCGTGAGTCGTTGGAGTGCGGCAAAGAGCTTCAAAGAGGCGTGAATCAAGGAAACGCCGCCTTCTGACACAAGTGTTCCGTCTGTAATTATGACACCAGACGACCAGAGAGCTATCAGGAATTCGGTAATTTGCAACCAGTGCTCGCCATAAGTGTCTGCCATTGTGATCAACACCGCAGCCAAAGACTTGCAGACCTCGGCTTTCAAGAGTGTTTTGTTAGCATCAGCAAGCCACGATATGATGTGCTTGACGAAGAAAATAAGACGGGTCTTCTGCACAGAATCAGCGATGTCTTCCTGGGTGTGCAAAATGGCATTCAACATCGCTAGCAGTCCCAGGGATTGCGCAGGATCGGCGTCTGGCTTGAGCTCAGTCACGTCTGCAACTAGCTCATTGAATAAGCGTGTGATCGACTGGGTGCCTGTGAGTGGCTGCGCGTTGCCGACCAAGTACGAAATAGTCGATAAGCGGTCTCTACTGCTCTTCTGGGCTCTGAGTCTGTCCTCGCATGTCTTACTTTGCTCGCCCGAGTAGCCATGCAGTTCGAACAGATTCTCAGCTGCCCTAGCAGATGCCAACGCTGAATAGTATGCCATGGGCGATTCTGGTTGTTCGTTTGGAATCATCTCCAACGCTTGGAAGAACGATGCGCCAGCAGCTTCAGGAGTCTTAGGAGAACTGTTCTGCCAATACTTCCTCAGAGCAGAATTGGCATTCGTGACAAAGTCCATGACGTCGGCTTCGATATGCTCATACTCAGAAGGTAACCATAGACCATTGGCCTGCAGAATACTGGTGTTGTCTTCCGCTAACAAGACACATATATTGAGAAGAGCCAGAACATTTCCCTCATCTGCGCCAAGCTTGTCCAATGTATCTTGCTTGCTGAGTATGTGCGCGAGATATACCGCGATTCGAAGCGCTTGTGAGAGACCTCCTGCATCATATTGGGCGGCATTGGAGCCCGTACTGGACTTGGAGTGCACGAGATGTACGCCTCCTCCCAAGGAGCTGAGCAGGTTCAAAGACGACTTCGGTGGCTCCATGATTGCCAGAATCGAATCTCGCCAAATCTTCAGATCGGGCAGCATTGCCTTGACACCAGTCGTCTCCGCATGCTGCTCGGTGACTTTATCCGCTAGATCCGTGACAGCGTCTATCGACAGAGAGCTGGGGGATGCATGCTCCAGACTGTGTATAATCACACCATACTTCGCATCTGTGGCTGCGTCACCCATGGCTGCCGACAAACGACCTGAGAGTGAAGTGGCTATATGTGCAACGCCATCATCTGTGGATTGCTCCATGCGCAGCACACTTGGCAGAAGCTGCTCGCCAGCGGGTGTTGCGAGGAAGTCGCGCATAACCGTTTGGTTTGTGACCGCCAGCTGCTCGAAGGTAGCTAAAGTCGATCGCTGCTCAGGTCCGGCGATAGACAGAGACTGCACAAGGGAAGCCAGGATCGCATCGATAGTGCTTTGCGATACAACTCCGAGCTTCATCATATCAGTGAGTAGAGACGTAGTACCCCCCTCAGTGCTCTTAGACTGTGATGCCAGAAAGGTCTGCAATTTGCGGTTTATTTTGGCAAGCTCAATCGCTTCAGAGGGTGTGTTCATCGGGAAGAGTGCGTGGACAGTCTTCGCCTTCGCATCTTCGCTTTCATTGACTTCCAATATTGCCTCCAAGGTGTGCTCGAACGCTTTGTTGAAGGCAGCCTCGAATCTGATAGCATAAAGGCACTTCGTAAGATGTCGCTGCGAAGGACTGTAGATTATATCGGGTACTTCCCGAGTTACAAAGCTCGTGAGCGTGTCCTGGTACTCCTGGTTCTGCAGTAGATGGTTTGCACAGGTCCTCAGCTGTTCTTCGATGACCGCGGCTGCACCGTATGGCTTGCCGGTACGACTCTTCAGCAATGCAGCACACTCTGCTAAGATTTTGGTGTTGGCCCTGACAAAAGTTGTTTTGACAGAGTCAGGCAAATTGTACGCTTCAGAATAAAGTTCTCTTTGCAAATCACCCCAACGCTCGCCCGTTGATGCAACATGTCTTTGCGACTTGTCGAAATCTTTTGACTGTTCCGGCTGGGACGTTTTTGCTACTTCAACCAGCTTGTCAGCCAGGTGCGGCCATTTGCGTTCCAACAGAGAAGAAATGCCGTTGACTGATGCCACCTTGGCGACTATTGATGCTGCTTTTGCACCAGTTATGGACCACTTCGCACTTTCATCTGAAGGATGCAGATATTGGTTGATGGGTGGTATCGCAAATTCTTCCAGCACCACTTCCTTGTCTTCTGCCCCCAGGGAAGCGGTCACGATGTTGATCAAAGTGAAGTAAGCCGGCCAAGCAGAAGAAGCATTGAAACGTTCCTCCCTCCTTGTCACTCCATCTCGCATTGCCAATAGCAGATCAGATGCCTCATCGAAGGACTTCGGTAAAATCTCGTGTGGTATCTTGGCCATCGTCAGTCTGATCACATCCCAAAAGCTGCTCGTTGTTGACTGTGAGCCGCGACTGAGTCCTTGCTGAAGTCTCGATATGGCCGACCTTTTGCCGGTATATGCATCTGTCCATATGCTAGGGGCAGTCTCAGTAAGTGCTAGTAGAGCCTCAGCAAAGTCTATCGCGGTCCCAGTCTGATCCGAGGGAAGGCCCTTGTATATATATGTTTTGCTGGCTGATTTCAGGTTATTCTCGATGAGAGAGGAGTGCTTCGTTGCGCATAATCGCACCAATCTGTGCAATGCCCTTCGGACGCTAGGGTCCACGTGTATCGCAAGCTCCCAGGTTTTGCTGTCGCTGAGGATCTGCTCATACAAATAGCTCTGTTTCGCGGTCTCCTCTTGAGGCAAGCTTGCTAGCAGGCTTCCCACTACAGCCAGACTGCTCGAGGCTACGCGAGCGAATGTGTTTTGGGCATCGTCTGCGCTCACTGATCGCTCATCGCTTAGTGTCTGCACTGTCTCGTTCAGCACTGCATCTCTGCAATACTCCAGGATCGACTCGTGGAAAGTCTTCCGCAGACCTTGTACCTTGTCTGAAGAAGGAAAGACCTGCGCAAGGGCGTCCTGCGCGGCCTTGGATGCTGCCCTGTCAACATCGAAAGTGCCGGCTAGCCATGCTCCAGATAGACGAGGCAGGTGTTTCGCTATGCGCTTGCCACACTTGGCGCATACTCGCCCGTTAAGCTGATGTGCCAGCTGGCGTACTCGTCGAGCACTGTCAATAGACAAGCGTGGGAAGAGTTTGACCTGATCGAATACTGTTACTATGTACCCTCGAAAAGTCGCGTCGTGAAAGACGCACCCATGCCTCGACCACTGCGTCTTCGATCTCTCCATTGGCAGCTACCAGAGAAGTTTGAAGGTCTTCTAACGCTTTGGCCTTGGTAGTACTGTCTTTCTTCAAGAGGTTTTTGAAGGCCACAACAACATTCGAGTCGCTGATGAAGGAGTAGTCAGGCGGCTCCTGGATGTATGAGAGGACAGATGATCCAGAAGAGCCAAATCCAGCTGCGCCGCCAAATCCACCGAAACCTCCTCCCAATCGCCCACTGCTGGCCTGTGACTTGAACTGTCGCTTGCTCATGCTGAAACGTGCCAAGGACAGATCGGACTCGAGGGCGGAGATGGCAAGACGGCAGAGCCCCAGCACGTCGGTAAGCCGTCAGAAGAGGATTGAAAAATGTGTTCTTTGGCTGGTGGTGATGGCCGATGCGTGGTATGTAGTTTTCGTGCCTCCTCCCTCCAAAACTTCACAACGTCATCTTCGAGGTTAGATCAAGGTTCGCGCTTGCAGGGCCTTGCCGAGAAGCGAGGACGGATCCTCCCGAGGTTCGCGACATCCTCGCGTTTGGCTGACTCCGCGAACCTTTTCATTCACCACTTCTGCACCTCATATCGCCGCCTTTTGACACCTCCACCAGCACAGCGTACAGTCCATCGCAACACCGCCAGCACCGGGCCTGTTCACGTTGGCACGTGCTGTTACACATTGCGATCACGCGCGCGAGACGAACGGCGTTATGCGGCGAGGGGCGTGAGCGTGCTGGACAGCGCCTGACAGGCGACAATCTCCACGATGAAGTTCCACATTGAGGACTTGCCAGTTCTCTTTCCGTATCCCAGGATCTATCCGGAGCAATATGCGTACATGTGTGACCTCAAGCGTACGCTGGACAATGGTGGCCATTGCGTCCTGGAAATGCCTTCGGGAACAGGAAAGACAGTCTCACTGCTGTCGCTCATTGTCGCCTATCAGCAGTTCTATCCCGAACACCGCAAATTGATCTATTGCTCTCGTACCATGTCCGAGATCGAGAAGGCGCTAGCAGAGTTGAAAGCCTTGATGAAGTATCGCGCGGATCAGCTTGGGCAGGAAGAGGACTTCCGAGGCCTCGGTCTTACAAGTCGCAAGAATCTGTGCCTCCACCCTTCAGTCAAACGGGAGAAGAGCGGGTCGGTCGTCGATGCTCGGTGTCGCAGTCTTACGGCTGGATTTGTGAAGGAGAAGAAAGAACGTGGCGAGGATGTCGATTTGTGCATCTACCACGACAACCTTGATCTGCTCGAGCCGCATAATCTAATTCCGCCTGGCGTTTGGACGCTCGATGGCATGCTTAGATACGGCGAAGAGCACAAACAATGTCCTTACTTCACAGCTCGGCGGATGATGCCTTTTTGTAATGTAATCATATACTCGTACCATTACTTGCTGGACCCAAAGATCGCCGAAAGAGTCTCCAAAGAGCTCTCTAAAGACTGCATTGTGGTGTTCGACGAAGCACACAACATCGACAACGTATGCATCGAATCGCTGAGCATCGACCTGACCGAGGACTCGCTCCGGAAGGCAGCCAGAGGCGCCAGCAACCTCGAACAGAAGATCACCGAAATGAAGGACACAGATGCCGAAAAGCTACAAAACGAATACGCCAAACTGGTCGAAGGTCTTAGAGAGGCCGACGAAGCGCGAGATGAGGGCGCGTTCATGTCGAACCCAGCATTGCCGGACGATCTCCTCAAAGAGGCTGTACCTGGCAACATCAGGCGAGCGGAGCACTTCACGGCATTCCTAAAGCGCTTCATCGAGTACCTCAAGACTCGAATGAAGGTCCTTCATGTCATCTCCGAAACCCCACCATCGTTCTTGCAGCATTTGAAAGAGCTCACTTTCATCGAGAAGAAGCCCTTGCGATTCTGCGCTGAACGTCTGACCTCCTTGGTGCGAACGCTGGAACTGACGAATATCGAAGATTATCAGCCCCTACAAGAAGTGGCCACGTTCGCGACACTGGTGGCCACTTACGATACTGGCTTTCTCCTGATCCTCGAGCCGTACGAGTCGGAAACGGCGACCGTGCCGAACCCAATGTTACATTTCACCTGTCTTGATGCAGCAATAGCCATTAAGCCCGTCTTCGATCGCTTCAGCTCCGTCATTATCACCTCGGGCACAATCTCTCCTCTCGAAATGTATCCGAAGATGCTTGGCTTTACAGCCGTCGTGCAGGAATCATACAGCATGACTTTGGCAAGACGATCATTCTTACCATTGATCGTGACTCGAGGCGCAGACCAAGCACAAATCACGTCTGGCTTCCAGGGTCGAAATGATCCCACGAACGTTAAGAATTACGGTCAGCTTCTCATCCAATTTTCGAAGCTCACGCCCGATGGCATCGTGGTGTTCTTCCCATCGTACCTCTACATGGAAAGTGTTATCTCCATGTGGCAGAAGATGGGAATCCTGGACGATGTCTGGAGGAGCAAGCTCATTCTGGTGGAGACGCCGGACAGTCAGGAAACATCGCTTGCGCTGGAGACGTACCGCACCGCATGTAGCAATGGTAGAGGTGCGGTGCTTCTTTGTGTCGCGCGTGGAAAGGTATCTGAGGGGATCGATTTTGACCACCATTATGGCAGAACTGTGCTCTGTATAGGAGTTCCCTTCCAATACACCGAGTCAAGAATCCTTAGAGCACGCCTAGAGTTCTTGCGCGAGACGTACAGAATCAAAGAGAACGATTTTCTGTCCTTCGACGCGATGCGACATTGTGCCCAGTGTCTGGGTCGCGTTCTACGTGGCAAGGACGACTACGGGATCATGGTGATGGCAGACAAGCGGTTTGCGAAGAAGAAAACACAGCTTCCGAAGTGGATCGGCAGTGCTTTGAGGGATTCAGACGCCAACATGTCTGTCGACCAAGCCGTGGCTGCTGCCAAGAAATTCTTAAAAGAGATGAGCAAACCCTTCCCAGCGAAGCTACAGGATGGCGTAGCTCATTGGAGCTACCAAGATCTGATGGAGCATCAGCACAAGGCAGAAGCCGAGCTCGAGCGACAGCAGAGAAATGGTGAGATCCAGAATGGCGACTACCACATCCACGGTGACCAGATCATGGCTGAGGCGGAAGCTGACGAGGAGGCGATATACGATGATCCAGACATGGATGCAGCAATGCTGGGCATAGAGCAAGAGTCAGCAGTTCCTGTAAACAAGATAGTACTCTAGCTGCTCTAACCGCATGGGCGATATCGTTGACGTCACGAGACCAGAGAAGTAGCCCCCATACAACAGCAATAATGACCCTTTGCGGCATCATCTGCGGCACATTAGAGACATTGACTTCCACCTGTGTTGATGAGCTGTATACACCTGCAGATTACCAACACTACTTTTCAACCCACACCATCTTCACAACAACACCAAAAAAACAAATCACAATCACATCACATCACATCACACCAAGAAATGTCTTCAGGCGGCAGTGGCTCAGGGCATACCAAGAACCCGTACGATTTTCACCGATTTTGATTTTTTTTCCAGACTTACTCCCAAGACGGTATTGCTAACAATTGGTGTATGTTCAGAGGAGGGCAAGCAGCCAGCGACAAATTCAACAAAAAGGATGCAGCCGCAAGTAGGTGATAGCGTATCCACTTTCCCCTCCACCTCCACCTCCACCTTCCACCTTCCACCTTCCACCTCCACCTCCACCTTCACCTCCACCTTCAATCTAAACACACACACACACACACACAAACACACATACATACACACACACACACACACACAGACACACATACATACATATATACACATCTAACACATTCTCTTCCTTTTCTGCCCAACAGAAGGTCTAGGTGCAGACAATGCTCCAGGCCACACGCAGCAGCAGCAGGCTCCGGGAGAAGCACCAGTAGCGTCCGACTCTGGATCTACGGGAGTAGGGGTTAGAGGCGGAACGAACACGAGTGGCGAGAAGGGGATTAGTGGAGTGCCGGTGGATTCGAAGCCGGAGGGGAATACGCAGAATATGAAGTAGAACTAAACTTGTTCTCGCTTAGGAAATATGAAGAGAATTGTTCTCGCTTGGGAAATATAAAGTAAATTGTTTCTCGCTTCGGAACCACTGAGCAGAAGATGACAATGTACATACGTCTCCTGATGAAACTAAGTAAGTAGTGGTGAAGAAAAGGTACATCCAGATGTGTACCGTTTCTTTTTTGGGGGCTGTAAAGACCCGCCATGTGTGACCTTGGACAAGGGAAGCTGCAAGACACGTTGCGAGGTTCCTTGGGAAGGCGTGGTGGGGGGGGGGATGCTTCATGTGACGTCGATCGAGAGTGCGGTGGTTCAGCCGTTTGCAGAGTAGTATTATCGTTCAGAGAGGTGTTGTGCCACTATCTTGTCATTGAATGATCAAAGTTAGTCCTAAAAAAAAAAGAAGCGCAGAATGTAAGAATATGAGAAATGGTGGTGGTAGTAGTAGTAGTGGTAGTAAAGTGACTATGCCGACCGAGAGACTGCAGTCGTCGCGGACGCCGCATGCTGCACAACACAGACACACACACACACACACAAGTCCACCATCAATTCCATCGCTCCTATGTTTCGGGGGGGATTGATGTTGATTCTGCTGTCCGTTCTGTACAACCATCCTCGAGCAGCAGCAGCAGCAGATGAGTGATGTCGTCGTTATTAATGCCGTTTTGCTGCAAACACAGCTTCCAGAATGCGCCGAAAATCCAATAGTAGTAATAGTACACAGCAGTAGTGCTATAATATAGGCACGATTGTTGTGTGTGTGTGTGTGTGATCAAGACCAGCTTGGATCAACTCCGCATGCCGTAGACAGATGAAGGTCTTGATGCTCGTGGTGATGGTGGAGGAGGCGACACTTCGTCGGATTGTGGTATGCGCAGTGAACGGTCATTTCGTGGTTTGCTTGCCGATGCCTTGAATGCCTTTGTGAGGTCTTCGGCAGAGAAGGAGTCGTTGCGCGGGATTGGTGTTGTTGCTTGCGAGGGGAGGGGCATTGTGTCCGTCATGTTGTTTGGTTTTTGTCTTTTCTGGACAAAAAGAAGGAAGAAGTGTGATTGTTCGGGTGAGTGGGGAACAAGAAGAAGGAGGAGGAAGAAGCAGAAGCAGAAGAAGAAGAAGAAGAAGAGCAGAGGGAGGAGGATTCGGCGGATTACTATTCTTCACGGCTCGACTGTATTCAAGTATTCATCGACCAAGGAATCCAGAGGAGGCGCAAAGTATCACATACACGCACACGGATCCCGGTGGCCCTTGTCCCGGGTCCTTATCTAACTACATACACTACTTGTAGGAGTATAGACCAGTAGGATCGCTTGCCCCAGCGTCCCTCACCGCCCGCCGCCCCTGTCTATTATGAACCACCACCGACGAGACCAGTCGCAGGAATTTGCCGTGGGGGATGGCATTGCTATGGTGGAGGCAATGGAGGCGGGTTAGCCGGCGCGTGTTTCTGCTGCCTGACACGGTCCTGGGGATGGCCATAGGGGAAAAAGTCAAGACACGAAAACATGTTTCCTCTACCGTTCCGCCCCCCCCCGGCCCGGCCCCCTTCCCCCCCGCATAACTCAATCTCTGTGCGCCGCTTTTGACTCTTCTTCCTGCGAACCTTATATAGAACGGCGCGACGGGGAAGTCCAGGAAACCGGGAACGGCGCCCACGGCAGAGAAAGCCGCACAACCAGGTGCCGGCCGAATTTTGATTGCCATCTTGCCCCATTATTTGCCATGGCCCATGGTGTCAAGGTGTGTTTGCAGCGCAGGATCGACGAGTTGCTGCGTTCCATCAAAAGTACCATGGCCTCCTCAGCTTCCCAAATCTTCATCGGACGGCTTCGCGTAATTAACGAGGTCACAGTCGATGAAACCCCCCATCGCTATTAGTTATGCTCGCAACAGTACCTACTGACCGACTTCTTCTCTGACCGCCTCTCGGCCCAATCGATACCTCCCACCGCTTTCCTTGACCTCGACTCTCTCATCTCATACAACAACCACGATGACCCTTTCATGTCCCGCATCTTTCCCCCGCAATAGCCTCCGCACTTCTCCATTAATAAGTTTTGTTGGTACTTGGTACGACTCCGCGAAAACAAAAAAAGCCTTTTCTCACGTTTCGTGTCAGCTATGAAGCAGGTTTTGCGCCATGAGTTTTGGTAACTGATACTACTGTGAGGTTGGTTTGAAGCACGTATTGTTGCAGGAGTAGTGTCGTCATGACAGAGGTGTATTTGGATGTCCGTACTTGGACCTGGCTGTCGGTCCCATGCGTTGATTTAGCATTTACTACAACCCTAAACCTCAGGCTTCATGTTCCCAAATTGACCTCGTTGTCAAGATGTGGTGTCCTTCCCAACGAAGGCAATCCGACTGCAAGTGTCAACAGCATCTATGAGCATCTGCCTCATATGAGGCAAAGTAGTTACACCACCTTTCCTATATGGCTGCACTTCGGCCTCGGTTGCCGGCGCCCTCAAGCGATTATGTAGAAACTAATATGCTTGGCACTCCATGCGACGCGTCTGCCAAACTTCATCAAAACGCGTCTGGCGGCAACTTCTTGACTTACTCCCTCGATTCCACTCTCACAACAGCACAAACTCCTCGATTCCACTCTCACAACAGCACAAACTGATGTATGCATGCATCATGGACGGCGTGCAGTCATAATGTGTCAGCGACTCGACATGACAACATTAATGTTACCATAAAAAGACAGACGTGTCTTTGGCTGAAAAGATGGCACCAAGTCTGCTAGGCTGGCTACGCCGGACTGCCCAAGAGAAGACGACTCCAACCACAAGCGCGAACACGCTTCCTGACTACCAGTCCTCATCGGTAGAGGAATCCAACTCAGACAACATAGTGCTTGCACGCCCGGCAACTACCACGAAGAAGAGGAAGGTCATAGACCTTTCTGTCAGCGATGTCGAGAAAAACACAGAACGTTCCCACTCACGAAAGCATGCGAAGAAGTGTCCCAAAGCAACGCCTAATGACGCGCGACCCGTTCTCGACCTCGCAGTGAGTGACGACGAGTCTCCACCACGCACCAAGTCAGCCTTGAATCGAATGCAAGCGAGCAATGTCCGGCCCAAGCCTGGCAAGCAACCATCCAGCAACAACAAGGTGAGCAGTGTCGCAGACATGCTTGGCAAGAGAAGCGTTGGCAAGAGAAGCGTTGGCAAGAGAAGCGTTGGCAAGAGAAGCGTTGGCAAGAGAAGCGCGTCAAAGGATCGGACGGCCTTCAAGGAGCTGGACGTTGCACAATTGCAGAACCGTCTGCTGATGGTCCAATTGCCAAAGTACACCCAGGAGTTTGTCTCGCAGTTCACTTCGCCTGCTCGCCGCAATATGCATGCGGTCTTGACGACCGGAAAGCGAACTACGGCAGCGCGCAAGACATCAAGCAACGAGGTGCTCTCAGCCGCGGTACACACAAGTGCTGGCTACGAGCAGACAATAGAGCCCTTAGATCATCCAGGTGGTAGCAGAAGAAGAAGACCGCAGCGTAGTGTAGCCAGACGCTCATATGCGGACACCGACATCGCTATGGAGTCCGATAATGAGCTGATCTCGCATTGGCAACATCCTGCGACGGCGCGCGCAATCGATGTATCAGATTTCGAGGTTGATGAAGACAGTGAGAGTGCTACCGAAGAGGCGGAGGAGGATGACGACGACGACGACGACGACGTGGAATCTGAAGACGAGGGTGCAATTAACATCGATGAGGACTCCGAGGAGGAAGTCAAGCCGAAGAAGGCGTCTACGGGCAAGGTCCATTCAGCGCCTAAGCCTAAGCTGACCACTGCGAAGCCAACAGAAGCATCCACAGGCAAAGCCACGAGAATGTTAAAACTGTTCAAGACCGGGCAAGGGTTGAACAGAGATCTGCCACCCTGTTTTGACATAAAGGACATATTCGCCGATATGACAGCGCGAGCAAAAAACCTTGGCTTCAAAGAAGCAGCCAAGCATTTGGCTTCGCGGCCTCTGCGTGTTGCCACGATGTGCTCAGGCACTGAGTCGCCACTACTGGCTCTGCAGATGATCGAGGATTGTCTCAAAGCTGACACTGAGAACAGCGGTGGCTTGAACGTACAGCATCTGTTTTCCGCTGAGATTGTGCCGTTCAAGCAGGCGTATATTGAGCGCAACTTTCATCCAAATATCATATTCAGGGACATTACAGAGCTCATCAGCGCGTTTGACAGCGACGAACCGATGGCAACGACTGCATATGGCGCAAAAGTAGCCATACCGCAGGACCTGGACATGATTATCGCCGGGACCTCGTGCGTTGACTTTTCTGGTCAAAACTCAAGGAAAAAAGGCCTTCGCGATGGCGGCGAATCTGGCGATACCTGGAATTCTGTGTTGTCGTACTGCACAGTCACACGCCCTACCATCGTTCTTCTTGAAAATGTCTCTGGGGCACACTGGGATGATATGCTAGCGGACTACGAAGGTATTGGCTACGAAGCAGCGGGGGTCCTTCTGGACGCTAAAGACTATTATCTACCACAGACACGTCAGCGAGGGTATATGGTGGCTTTGGATTCGAAGAAGCTCGCAGCTGCGGATCTCAAGAACACTGCACTCGAGTGGCAGTCCCTTATGGAGAAGCTGAAACGACCAGCATCCTCACCGTTATCGTCATTCCTCTTGCCACGGGACCTGGTCAAAGCACGCGTCTTTAGGAACGACGACGTTGTGAAGGATGTGGATTGGTCAACTTGCGAGATCCGACAGCTTGAAGAGAGGCTAGAGAAGAAACTTGGCATTGCACGACCAATAACGAATTGGAGTGTTACAGGATATCAGCTACCACCTGACTATGCCGATAAAGAATGGTTCAAGAAGCAAGTTGAGCGAGTACTGGATACCGTGGATGCATCATTCCAACGCAAAGCTCGGCCGGAAAATGGCATGTACGACATTGCCTTCAAGACTCGTGCTTTAGACCTCTCCCAAAACGTGGACCGCGAGAAAGATCATAGGCAGTTCGGCGTCATAGGATGCATTACTCCGAGCGGCATGTTTTATCTGTCAGATTCTGGACGCGTGCTTACCTCTGAGGAGCTGCTTCAACTACAAGGACTTCCGCTTCACAAAGTGTCATTCACGACCGAGACACCAGCGAACGTGCAGGATCTGGCTGGCAATGCTATGTCCACTACTGTCATTGGAACGTCGATACTAGCTGCACTTATTGCAGGCCACAAGATCGTTGCGGAACGACCTTCAACTACGCAGTCAACACACCATGGACCAAGCGCTACTACGGTACATTTGACGAGTACGGCACCACGCGCTACAAAGACCTTAAATTCCCTTGACACAGCGGCATTGCTTCGGGAGATCCGTCAAGCTATGCGACGCTGCTATTGCGAAAGCTCAAGCGGCAATACCACGAAGCCAATCCAACAGTGCACAGACTGTGGACATACAACCTGCACAGCTTGCGGCGGCAACCCTAAGCACAACTACACACCAAATCCGCTTTCCAGCAATGACAGAGTAGCTCCCAAAAGTCTGGCGAGTGAGCTTAGATCTACTTTGCCGCTAAGCATCAGATTGAATGGCCCAAATAGTACAATATCAGCTGCTCTCGAGAAGATCAAGACGCTTCCACCTGATTATCGTCTTAGCATGTATACTGCGCTCACCGCAACTTTTATATTTGAGCGAATAGATCGCACGCATTGCTGGACCGTGTACTACCGCTCGGCTGATGCTCGTGCCTCTTTGCAGCTGGTTCTCGCGGATTACACATCGGAATGGCATCTTTACGTTGAACCTGACGGGTCTTTAACTGTCAACGACCCACGGCGACATCGGCTAGAACGTCCAATGGTGGTCGTACCAGTGCATGGCGACCTTTTAGGCGAAGAGCTGCTCATCCGTGTGCCATCGAGCAGGTCGACACCTACTATAACCATGACCGGCTCTGGCGTGCATGTCGCATCATGGTTCTCTCGCATCGGCCTTCCGGACCACAAGGACCACTCAATGTGGGAGTACCTTTTCATCAATGTTGACAAGAATGATGATGATGATGATTCAGACATTAAGGACCTTCTGGACGGTAGCTACCGATACCTTCCACGTTGTGGGACTGCCTGCGAGAGTCTGTACGTCAAGGTGGATTCTCTTGCGGACAAGCCACTATACCTTTTTCTTGACCCAACAAGGGTGGGAGATCCGAAACAAGACTGCTTCGTTTTTTCGTACAACGTAGCAAGACTTGACTACCATGAGAAGCGTTCCATTATCGCACGTATTTCACCAGAATGGAAGGCATACGCGACTGACGGGCGCCGATGCATACCATCTAGCACGAAAGCCAAGCTGATCGTAGACGACAAGTGGCAACAGCTTAATGGACAAATCCGGCTCGAAGCCGCGAACTCCTGTGTCGAGGTGTACAGGCTAAAAGACACTGGTGCATTATCATCCCAAAGTGACTGCTCGACGGCTGTCACAATGCTCCGAGCTATTGTTCCTGCTAGTGAATCAGATTTCCTAAGTCCGCTTACGCTTACGGACCCTAGCAACCAGGAATTCGTCAATCAGAATATGGCAGCTTTCGAGAGCCTGCGACGCTGTGTGCCTAACGAGACTTGGCACGCTTTGCCTACGTGCTATGCAGAGCATATATGCACATTATGCGCACCTGTGCGGCCACAACTTCAGTGGGGACTTAGTGAGAAGGGCTACGTGAGACCATACGAGGACCCCCAGACCGCTGCTGCATACGAGCGGTCTGTCAAGTCCAGGTCCAATCCGCTGTTCGTCAAAGCGACCTTGCAGGACAATCGACTACTCCATATCGACAT
The DNA here is from genome assembly GCA_000504385.2 of Exutisphaerella laricina CBS 326.52. NCBI lineage: Eukaryota > Fungi > Ascomycota > Dothideomycetes > Mycosphaerellales > Mycosphaerellaceae > Exutisphaerella > Exutisphaerella laricina. Next base: position 16,530 of record AWYE02000764.1, read on the forward strand.
TGCTGCGAACGTGACGACTTTAGCTCACAGAGCTCTCGCTCGTTTTTTAACTTCGTACAGCGGAGACATATCTCTACATTGGCGCCTCACTACAGACAGCCAGCCCGATGAGCATGTCAAGTCGTTCACGATTCCTGCAACGATCGGCGCAAAACCCTATTTAGGCGTTGTGCCTCTCAAGGTGAAGCTGTTTCCAAAACAACTTGAACAACTGGCCTGGATGAAGAATCAAGAATCTGGCAACGGTGCAACGTTCGAGATCGTGGAAGCTGACGAAGCCAGATTGCCTGATCTTAATCTGGGTCTTGAAGTCGAGGCAAAACAGAGCATACAGGTCCGTGGGGGTTACTGTGCTGATCATCCTGGCTTTGGCAAGACAATTACGAGTCTTGCTCTGATCTACTCGGAACTGCAGGACCAAAAACGAGCCCAATTACTATCTAGCTTTCCGCAGCGCTCGAGACTCATCCCGACCGCAGCAACGGTTATCGTCTGTCCACAGACTTTGAGTAGGCAGTGGGCCGCAGAGATCTGCACCGTGGTACAAAATCCAGGGAAAGTCATCGCAATCAACACTACTGCAGATCTCTCTCGACGCAGCATTAGAGATTTTGAGGAAGCCAACATCATCCTCGTCAACCGTACAATATTCAGTTCGGAAACATACATCCAGAGGCTGGCAGCTTTTGCAGCTATGCCCGGCCCAGCTTCAACAACTTCAACGGCCGTGCGTAGTTTTGCGCACTGGCTTGGAGAAGCGACTGTGACTGTGCCCCAGCACCTCGAGATACTGCGTCCAGACAAGCTGGTGACTGGTATCTCCGCGTTGAGGGGTCACATCAAGGCTAGGTACGCGTCGAACGTTGAGAGTGACAAGTATCAAACCCATGTGCCCTCTCGACGCCTGAAAGGTGCAAACTATGTGGCAGCCAAAGCACGGAAAGGCACTACTACTACAGAAACTTCCAAGGCAGCCGTGGCTGCCATCGATACATCTCAGATCGACAAACCCCTTTTCGAGATGTTTTACTTCAACCGAATCGTTGTCGATGAAGCCCATCTTCTAGTACCTTGCGAGCAGACCTGCATTTCCGCCCTTCAGGCACACAAGCGGTGGGCATTGTCGGCGACACCAGCGCTTAGCGACTGCTATGACACGTTGCAGATGGGAGCTTTGCTAGGAGTTCCCCTTCGCCTGGGGCGAATTGCCCGGGAGGCAATGAAGCAGACCAATATGAAGCGAATCACAGAGGAGTGGACCAGTTCTGAGCTTTTCGAGCACATGCGTCAACCACCATCGGATGCTGCGCAGGCTCGCGTCAGGAGGTCTCATCAGAATTTCCTTGACACTTTTGCAAGGCGAAATATCATGGACTACAATGACACCCTAAAGTATGATGAACACTTGGTTCCGGTTCATTTGGATACTGCTCACATGGCCATGTACAACGAAATCTCGCAGCACCTTGTTTCCCTGGACATGCGCATCAAGAAGAGTAGGAATGATAGCAACCGGCAGCAGAGCCTGAACATTGTCATCGACGACAGCACGACTGCCGAAGAAGCACTTTCCAAAGCCGCGACCTCTCTGGGCACGTCTCTCGATCTTGGCGCCACTGTCATCGAGAGGGAACAAGAAGCGCAGCGCTGTCTTGATAGCTTGCGGTCAGCCATATTTGTCGCACGTCACGAGGAGCCTGCATCCTTCAAGAAATGGCAGATAGTCAATATCCACGATGGCAACTTGGGCGACGACGGGGTGACCGAGATTGTCACGGACATGCTCGAGACCAGCGGCGAGGGCAAGCACTGTAAATCCAAGGCGCACGAAGACAAGGACAAAAGGAAGCGTGAAAAGACCAAGGTGGTCAACGGACTGTGCAAGCGCCTCGTGACAGCCAGAAGGTCTGCAAGATACCTCAAGAATGTCCAACGGATTCAACATGCGGTCAAGCACCAGTCAGGTAATGCCGGTTTGTGCGACAATTTCAAATGCAGCTCGAATGCTTCGAGGCTGGCGGTATCGGCGCTGTGCGGACACATTCTCTGCTCAGAGTGCCATCTAAGCTTCAAGAATCGAGAAGTTACACAATGTCCAGTCGTAGGTTGCACAAGCGCAATGCATGAAACAGACCTTTTCTGGCCAAGCAAGATCACGTTGAACCAAGAGCAGGCTCCTAAATATGGGGCAAAGATCGAAGCAGCATTGGACATTCTGAAACACATCCAGGAGAGAGATGAACAGGCTATACTATTCGTGCAGTTTGAAAACCAGCTCGAGGAGCTAGGACCCGCACTGGTAGAGCGCAACATCACGGCATCTGTTGTCAAAAAGACAGACGCAGCAGGTACCATGATAGCGGACTTCCGCGACACGGCTGCAACGAAGGATCACAAGACGGTGTTGGTGCTCAACGCTTCGGACGAGACAGCGGCTGGATCTAACCTCCAAAACGCGAACCACGTGCTGTTCCTTGGTCCCCTCTTGCGAGAAACGCAGTATGGTTATGACTCCACGATGCAGCAAGCCATCGGCCGTGTACGACGTTTCGGTCAGAACAAACCGATCCACATCTACCGCCTAGTGTCACTGAACACTATCGATGTCGACATTTTGGAGCATAGAGAGAAGCGAACCACGGCTCTTACTGAAGAAGGAGGCGCGAAAGAGGTCGAGCAACGACAAGAGGCGCAGAAGCAGGACATGAAGCAGATAGCTGAGCCCGAGCGAACACAGCTCGTGTGCGACGAGCATGGACGTTTCAGCCTACGGCCACAAAGCTGGCTCCTCCTGTGCTGTGGTGAAGGCGGACGTGACGGAAAGGCAGTGGAGGTGCAAGGGAAGAAGCGAATAGCCGGCTTCGCGGACTACAGTTCCCTGGTGAAGTTTAGCAAAACGTTCACGAACGATGATGACTGAGGTTGCAGGCAACACCGCGGTATCGCAGCGGTTGTGGAATATAAATGATTCCAAAAGAGTTACATTGCAGCCGCCTCGTGGCGCAATATCTCAGGCAGTCACATATATGCTCGCGACTTGGCAGAGCGTGTATATTGTATGTTGTATGTTGTGTATAATATGTTGCATATAATACGTCTATAACGTAGGTTATTCGGCGCTAATCAATAATGTCGCCGTCCTGCTGTTATTGACGTCACGTGCCGCGAACCCCCCCCCGGTCGCTCCCGTCCCCGCTGTCCAAGGTCATCAATAATCTCTCAATAATATTCCGGCTCAAGACATCATCACTCCATATCAAGCTGAAGTCTTAACACTCTCGTCAACATAACTGCTCTTCAGGGCAATGGTCTCGGACAAAGACGCGAGCGAGGTGCTCTGCATAATGTCGAAGATGGAGATATCCGCACCGGCGCGCAGAGCCAGGACGTTGCGCAGCTCGACGGCAATAAGCGAGTCCACGCCCAGGTCGGTGACGGATTGAGCCGGCAATATCTCGCTGACCTCGATCATGAAGACCTTGGCGAGCTTGGTCGTGATGCTTTCCAGTATCGTGGCTGCAGCATCGGCCAGGCTGGACGCCTCTGCCAGTGCCATGGCCAGTTCGTTTCCGACGCCTTGGGATGCCCCTTGGCCCGCCTGTCCCTTTGGCTTGTCGGGAAGCGTCCAGAAGCGGGCGTCCCGTCGCTCGGCTACATCTATGTCGGCATTCAGGCCCATGGCTATGGGATGTTCTGGGACCGAACGAATGGTCGACTCGATCGTTGCCAAGACGTCGTTCTGAGTCAGAATCGTGGAGAAACCGGTCTGGCGCAGACGCTCGACTGTGTCCTGGCGACCTTTCAAGTACCCGAGTCCACGCACGATGCCAATGTCAATGGCTGCCCCATGAGACCCGTGGGAAACCCGGTGGCGAGCAAGCGCGTCTTGGAATGAATTCCCCGCTGCGTAGTTGGCTTGCGTCATATTGCCCGCCGTACCGGAGATGGAAGCGAGCATAACAAAGAAGTCGACGTCGGGAAACTGCTTGTGAAGGTTCCAGCTTCCCTGCACCTTGGGGCGCGCCGCCACCCGGTAATCTTCCACCGTCATGTTGTCGATGACGGCATCTTGGAGCACCATAGCGCCTTGGATGATGCCCTTGATAGGAGGAAGAGACACAGCGCATTCGTCTAGCGCCTGAGCGAGGGCCACTGCATCGGACACATCACATGCCACGGGCGAGATCTGAACGCCAGCCTTGGCCATCTCCTGGATGAAGCCACCAGTGCCGCCTCGGATCTTGGCACTCCTGGACATTGCGATGATATGGCGGGCGCCATGATCGGCCAGCCAGTGGCAAACAGCCTGTCCAATGCCCGTGGTACCACCCACGACAAGATAGGAGGCGTCTGGTCGCAAAGTTGTTGGATGCTTATATTTCACAACCTGAGCCAAATCGGTCAGCAAAAAAAAGTAGCAAGCCACGAACGACTCCTAGAAGAAGGAAGAATATGACTTACTGGCACCCGCACATCCCGTTCCGCGGATAATACAATCTTGCCAACATGTTTACCAGCTTGCATTAGCCGGAATGTCTTTTCCACTTCTGAGATCGGATATACAGTTGTTGGCTTGAGCTCCGTGATCACGCCCTGGCGGTACAGATCCATGATAGCGATCAAAGTTCTCTGGATGAGGCTTCGCTTGTACTTCGACAACAGGATGAGATCGAGCGAGGAGAAGGTGACGTTCTGCGTGAAGATCTGCATCTCCAGACTGCTGTTCACCTCCAGATCCCGTTTCCCGATTTCCACGAAGCGGCCGAATTTCGCCATGCTGTTCACACTCTCCTGGAGCATGACTCCTGCCAGAGAGTTGATGCAAATGTCCACCCCGTCGCCGTTTGTCTTGCGTGCAACACCAGCGGCGAAGGAGATGTCACGACTGGAGAAGATGCAATCGTCGTCGATGCCGTATTCATCTCTCAGGAGGGCTCTCTTCTTTTCGGAGCCAACCGTTGCGAACACTCTGCCCCCAGCATGCTGTACAAGTTGGATGGCGGCCTGGCCGACGGCACCTGCGGCTCCATGGATGAGGACGGTTTCGCCTGGCTGAATGTTTGCTACGTCGAACAGTGCCACATAAGCGGTGAGGAAAACCGCTGGGAAGGACGCAGCTGTTTCGAAAGTCATGTCGTCCGGGATCACGGCGACGCTCGTCCACTCGATTCGCACTCTGTTGGCGTAGTGGCCCCTCAGCAGAGCAGCTACCCTGTCGCCAACCTTCAGGCCAGCAGCCGCGGCCTCTGAACCAACTCGTGTTACAATGCCGCCACATTCGAAGCCAAACAGTTGCGAATTGAGCTGGCCCATGGCAGTCATCACGTCCCGGAAATTTTGACCGAACGCCCTGGGCTCGATCTCTACAAAGTCGTCTGGGAGCGGTAATCGAGCATCCGGGTTGTCGTAGAAGCCCAAAGTATCCATCAACCCGAACGTTCCTATGCCAAGGCGTAGCTGCTTATCGTCTTGGTGGAAGAGCTCCTCGTTAGCTTGCATCTCGCTGCTGGGCTTCGGATAGACGACGCTGTTCCTGGGTCCATCTTTGAAGAACCGAGGAATCAAAATGTCCCCAGCACGAGCTGCATATTCAACGTCACCCTCTTCATCACCTGATGGCTTGGTCAAGATGGCCTCACAAATATTGCGCAGTGCATCAACGCATTGCTCATCAGAGCCCTTGGTATCCAGGTCCACACTCCACAGTCGCTTTGAAAGGTATTCGTGGCGGAGTGTGCGAAGGAATCCAGGGACGACACCAGCCCAAGGGTTCGAGGATTCGACGGCTCCCCCGGTGGTTGTCCACAATAGAGCCTTGGACTTCAAGCACATGTTCTTGATGGCGGCGAATTGATCCTCCGTAGGGTCGGCCAGAATCGAAGAGTCCAAAGTGTCTGCAAAGACGTAAACTTTGTTCTGGTCGTACTCGTCGGTAAGTGACTGAACTCTGGGTCGCGCGCCTGTCGTACGCCAAATCATGTCACTGAAGCCAGTCAGCCACGTGGGAGCGTTGTTGACGTCTGCAGTGACAACCACGACGTCCCCGAAGTTGGCCTGCTGTGTGGCTCCAGATGGTCGCGTTGCCTGCAAGACACTGACTGCGTGGAAGTCATCGTGGTTGCAGTCCCGAGCCTCAAAGTCGACTCCGCCGAAGCCAGTCTCCATGAGTACACGCTGCCACATTGCGGGCGGCAGTGTTGGTGCCCACTCCCGCTCTGGTTCCACACCAAGCCACCAACCTGGCAATAGACCAAAGATAAACTGCCCGTCTGTCACAGTTCGTGTGAATTCAACCATGAGGAGTTTCCCCCCCGGCTTCAGCAGGCGGTTGACGTTCTTCAGGGTATTCACCATGTCCCTTGTCGCATGCAGGACCTGACTGGCCAATACGATGTCGTAAGAGCCATCCTCGAAACCCTGGGCGGTTGGGTCGCGCTCGATGTCCAGCTTCTTGTACTGCATTCGACCAGACCATGGTTCAAAATTCTCCTGCGCCTCAGTAAAGAAGCCAGTAGAGATGTCAGTGTAGTCGAAGTGGGCCATCAAGCAGTCGCTATCATCAGCGCCCAGAGCTGGGAGAACTCGCTTGGTCAGACCGCCAGTGCCAGCGCCAATCTCTAGGATTCGTGCTCGAGGGTTTTTCAGGGCTAGCTGCTTGACCACGTCAGCCATCTTGCGGTTTGGCCGATCTGTCCTCATGGCTTCGATGTAGTAGCGTTCCAGCAAGCCGTCTTCCAGCATGACTTCCAATACAGTCTGCTCGTGGCGCAACATAGGCAGCAGCAGTGGCCCGAGACGAGTGACCATAGCACCATCAACACCGCCACGAGCCCGGACACTGGCAACCATTTCTTCCCGGAAGGTATTCGAGTCTAGATGCCACTGCGAACTGCCAGCACCTAACTTGTCTTCGCTCGCAAGGCGGACAGTCCTCTCCATCCACGCGACATACTTCACATGATGCGAATCCAGCTGGTCGATGTCTGCAGCTGTGAGACTGGAAAGTGCTTCGGAGCAATAGTGAAAAGTCAGGCGAGTGAGGTCTGTGATCAAATCGCCCTCAAAGGGATCCAGTGTGCCGGAGAACTCCTCCTTCAGCTGCTCTGGCTTGACGAAGGAGATGTCGCGCTTCCAATCCATCGTTGAGAGTTTCTCTCGCTCGAAGTCAGTGGTTTGCAGGTCAATGGATGTCCCAATGGCAGTGCCCAGGAAGCTCGAGACTGTGACAAGCGGCTCCGTTTGCCCTTCCTCGACTACGCATATCTCAGAAGTGTATTCCTGATCACTCGCGCGCGTGATGTCACAATACACCTTCAATGCTTCACTGCCTCCGAATGAAAGTGAAGGCGAGCACTGTACACTCATGCGCTTGATACTCCTAGGCACAAACGGTCTTTCAAGTCTGTAACCAGATTCGGGCGAGGCCAGGTACGCAGAGAAGGTAGCTTGGAAAAGGGTGTCGAGAGTTGTAGGATGAACGACGTGTGGCTGTTCATGGCCGGCCGGCATGAGTGCTGCAGTGTTCGCGATCGCCATGGTCGTCATCGATGCATACTTCTTGGTGCTGCCCTTCGTCATGGTCTGGAAGATTGGTCCATGGTGAACGCCAGTTGCTTGCGCCATCGCATATATGTCTTGCGGCTCTTCGTGCTTCCAGTAACTTTCATCATCGCGCTGAACATGGGCGGCTGGCTGGCCGTGACCGTCTAGCTCGGTGTTGATGAGTCCCGTGCAGTGTATCGCCCATTCGTTGTTGTTCGTCACAGAATAAATCTGGAATGAGGACCAACCTGCGTTTGCAATGTCTTTTTCGTCGCAAGGTCGCAAGACTAATTGCGTATCGACACCTTCTGCGGGATCAAGGGAGTCAGGAATGACCAATGCACGCTGCAACTGGATGTCGCGGAAGTGAAAGCCACATGGTTTATTACCAGCGGCGCTTGCAAGCTGCGCAGCGCCTTCGATGGCCATGCAGAGGAAGCCTGCACCAGGATATAGTATTGCGCCCTGAATAACATGATCGCGCAGCCAGGGAAGATCGCCTAGTCGAATAATATGCCGCCAGGTAGGAGTCTTTAAGTTGCCACCGGGAACCATTTGCCCAAGGAGATCATGGGGGGCATGCTGGCGGTCACGGTAGGCCTTATTAATCCGTGGCTCCGTCCAGTGTCTCATCGAGTGGTTCCAAGGGTATGACGGCAAATCGTGGAGGACACGAAGCTGGCTGCCGCGGCCTTCGGGAAAGTTTATGGCGGCCATGTTGAGCTTGTGGCCAGATTTCAGCAGGTTGGCGGCCAGAGTTTGCATAGTGGTCACAGCATTCTTGTTCCTAACAAGCGTGGGGAAATACTGCACTGGAGCGCCGAAGTCAGGATGCGTAATCATCTCCTGAATGGGGCCTGAAAGTGCTGCGTGTGGGCCAACCTCGATGACAATGTCCACTGTAGGAGTTGTGGTTTCGGCTGATTCGAAGCACATATTGTTGAACGCCTGAGGGAAAGCAACTGGACGCAGCAGACTATCGACCCAGTGTTTTGAGCCACCGACGAGTGCGGCACTCGTCTCACGCTTGCCGGTCGTGGGAGAGGTGAAGATGATCCGCTCCAGAGCCCCATTCTCCGGTGCGGGATCCAGGTGTGGAGCCAACCAAGCTCTATAAGGCAAGGCGACTGGCTTCATGTGATGAGAGTGGTATGCTGTATCAATACGAAGTCGTCGCGCGAAGACCTGATCCGCCTTAAGCAGGTCTTCGAGTTCCTCGATCGCCGGCAGATCTCCAGAAGCTGTGATACTGGTAGGGCTGTTGTAGCAGGCAATGACAACAACTCCCTTGCTCAACCGGTCGAGGTACTCACTCGCAGCAGTAGGACCCAGGCCAACTGCTAGCATGCCACCCTTGACTCTGGCACTGTAGTCCTTAGAAGCAAGACGTTCTTTCGAAGCAAGACTGCCACGAGCATAGCAGATAGTCATGGCTTTCTTCAGGTCAATGGCCCCCGCCGCCCATGCCGCCGCCGTCTCGCCGCTAGAGTGGCTCGTCATCGCCGTTGGGGTGACTCCCCACGACTCTAACAGTCGAACGAGCGCAATCTGGACCGCAACCGCAACGGGCGTGCTGAGCGCAACTTCGTTGACTCGCGTCTTATCAGCATCTTTGTTGAGCTCCTCCACCAGAGACCATTCGCAACCCATCTCCTTCAACAGAGTCTCAGACTCTTGGATGGCCGAACGGAAGACTGGGTAAGCGGACAGTAACTCTCGACCCATGGCGTGCCACTGTGCGCCTTGACCAGTAAAGACGAAGCCTATGCGAGGGTTCGTACTTGAAGGGGGTGTTCTCGCCGGCTTCATCTGAGGAGTGGCCAGCGCAATGGTCAGATCTTCCAAATCACTAATAGAAGCAGCAGAGACCCATGGCAGATTGGTCCGTCGCTCGCCAAGTGTGTACGCGAGACTTTCGAGGTATGTCCTCCTGTCTTCAACCTGCAATGTTTCCAGATAGCCTTTGAGGTTGGCGGCCATCGCGTTCGCCGAGACTTCGTCCTTGGCACTTAGTGTAATTAGTTGAGATGGCACTTGGCTGCCAGGAGTGCCTTCGTTCGAGGCGTTGAACTGTCCATGGGCGGCCTGGTACGTTTCGAATGACTCTAGAATGATGTGCGAATTGCTGCCTCCATAACCGAAGTTGTTGATGGACGCTCGCAGAGATCCGTTGGCAGCAGGCTTCCATACTTCCACTTCGGTTGGAACTTTCAGCTTGCGTTCTTCGAGACGAAGACTCTCATTGGGCTTCTGCATCAGGGCACTCGGCGGCAGCTGACGGTGCTCCAGTGCCAGCGTAGTACGGATCAAGCTTGCCAGACCAGATGCAGTCTCCGTGTGGCCAATATTCGTCTTCACGGAACCAATGCGGAGAGGATGCTCAGCATCTCGTGTGGGAGAGAAGACGGCAGAGATGGCGGCGATTTCAATTGGGTCTCCGGTGGGCGTGCCGGTACCATGAGCTTCGAAAAAGCCGGTATCTGCAGGATTCAGTCCAGCTTTGCGGTACACTTCTCGAATCAACGCTTCCTGTGCATCCTTGCTCGGACTGGTGATGGTCTCGGTTTTGCCATCCTGGTTGACACCAGTCGATAGAACGACAGAGCGGATAGGATCACCGTCTCGAAGAGCATCTTCTAGGCGTTTGATGACCATGGTAGCAGAGCCTTCGCCACGACCGTAGCCGTTGGCACGCTCATCGAAAGCATACGAACGACCGTCAGGGCCCAGGAATCTGCAAGACCTTGTCAGCACCATGTCTCAACTTCGTTGCTTTGAACAGTCATACTTGACAGATGACATGATCAGGAAGTTATCAGGGTTAATGATCACGTTTGCGCCTCCGATGATGGACATGTCGGACTCGCCAATTTGAAGACTGATACAAGCCTGGTGGAAAGCAGTCATCGTTGTACTACACCCCGTGTCCACTGACATACTAGGGCCTCGCAAGTCAAAGAAATGTGACAAGCGGTTGGAGGCCATCGCTGCTCCATTGCCCAGCAGCAGAGCACGGGGAAGATTCGACGGATCTCGGCCTTGAGAGTCGTTATAATCTTTGAAGAAGGCGCCTGCGAACACTGACGTATTGGAGCCCGCCACTTGCTGCAGTGTGATACCAGCTAGGGATGTAAGCAACTCAAGTTTGACAAACGTGAGGCTCGAAGCGTAACTTACCGCTTTCCAGCGCCTCATATGTCCCTTCCAATTGCAGTCTGAACTGCGGGTCCAAGGCCTATCGACAATTAGCCAATTGTCTTCCACCGTGAACACATACCCACCGCGGCCTGGTCGGCTGGAAACCCGAAGAAACCAGCATCAAAAGAGGCTATATCTGCCTTCAAGAAGTGGCCGCCCAGCACATTCATCTAGTCACGCTCGCCATCAGTAACCATGAACGATGATGCGTAGACCTGGACCAATTACCGTATCGATCTTGTCGCCGTTGGGATGGTAAATCCCTTCCACGTTGAACCTCGACTTGGGAATCTCAGTCCACCCCGTGCGTCCTTCGGCAGAGAGGCGCCAAAGGGACTCTGGATTCTCGGCATCGCCGCCGAACTTGCAGCTCATGCCAATGATGGCGATGGGAATTGAAGCTGTCATGCTTGCGTCTAGCAGGTAATGTTGAGTCGACTGATAAGTGCGCAGGCAGTCTACTCGTTGAGGAGAGTCTTCAGCACAACTTGTTAACGATGACCAGGAGAGAACGACTTGTGCTGCACACCTGGCAAGTACAGTTCCCTTGGACCTCGATGTTACTTATACTGGCCAAAGCAGTGAGCATTGTCCTTGGATTAAGATTCCAGCTTCTCTTTCGCTTGAAGCATGGTTGCTCCGAGCCATGCCTGCTGGGTACCGCAGGCCATCATTGCCGTACTGCACACAGAATTCATTCTCCGCTTGCCACTTTCTGAGTGTGTTCGCAGGACTGGGACCGGGTCCTCGTTGCTGCGCAGCCGAGCCAAAAGCGCCTAGTGAGCTCGCAGATGTGACTGCCATTCCACGTTCAATAGTTCGGCTCGGTTGACAGATCATAACGGGCTATGGTAACGACCAGGCACCCAACGCCTACCATTGGCCAACCCACAGTCTCTACAGGGCGCTGAATACAGCAGAAGATCCATCGCAGACCAGAGAGCTCGGTCACCCTGAATAGACCACGCTCACGTTTACCCGAACCGAAGTCATCAGGGACAACCGAAGAACAGACAGCTGTACGGAAACAGCGTGTCAACTGCAGACGGGGAACGCATCCTTCTCGTCCATACTGCATCTGTACCTTATCTCCACCTTACGCGCCCACGCATTGGCCGGGACCCAAAGATCCTCCGACGCAAGATCCTGCTATGCTACAGACTCATGCAGTAGGGAGCGGACCCTTTCTGCAACAGCCGGTTGCACAACATCGCCATTCGTGGCGGACACGCTCTGAAATGCACGCCACCTCTTCCAACGAGGAAGTAGCATTTCACCGTTGCGGAAGCCAGTGGAGTCTGGACGGACCACGAGGAAGGACTGCATTTAATTTACGTTGTCCTTTCATGCAGTACTACGACACTGATGGATGCTTGACACTGATACTTGACACTGAGGCTTGGCGCTGATACTGCACGCAGGTCAATTTTTAGAAAGCGCAGCGCTGAAACGGCTTCCAAATACACGGCCACGAAGCATGATGCAGCAGCAGGGTTCCCTAGATCCTTGGTGTATGTTTGAGTTCTCCGAAGCGACAGACGTGAACTCTAGTACAACTAGTAGTACTGCAGACCTCACGTGCCACACTCAAAGCACCCCGGATTATTGCCGAGCTTTGAGCAAACGCTTTAAGCTAAGCTTCGACTATAGGAGCACAAGCTTGCCAAGTTGCGGCTCGGCGGTTGGTGGTATTGCTTAACGCCTAGATACAGTGGCAAGCCATACCACCAACTGCCGCACTGCACGACTCGAGGCATGGAGCTGCACGTGGCGTCCTCAATAACAGACTCTCGGACTATTTTCTCTTGCGCGATCGACAGGTAGGAACACACTCTTGCACCACGGCCGCAGGTCATCTTGCTTGGCTCTATCGTTGGTAAGACATAGGGCACGGAGGCGCACGTGGCTGCTACCCCACTGCCGTATCTCATACGTCTAGACTAGTTATTCGTGGACGATCGTTCTTCTAATGTTACTGCGAGCCGCGCTAGCGTCGAATGAGCGTCTACAGGTGGCATGCTATATCCTCGACCTCGATGCCGCATTCCTGAACGATCTCGATCACGATCGTGGACGTGCTTGCAATCGTTCTTGCCAAGCTTCTCCCCCAAGAGATTCTTGACACTTGCTTGGCTGAGTGCTGCATACATATCGCCAATCGAGGGACAAGGCACAGACCTCGCCAAGCAAATGGATCCTGCCAACGGCACTATAGACTGTCGGGATGGCAACAGTACTTCGAAGCCCTCCCGTCAGCGTCCTGGTTCAGCCTGCAATGTCTGTCGCGCGAAAAAGATACGCTGTGATGGGCAGCAACCAACATGTGGGACTTGTGCTACGTCCGGCATCATATGCAAGCAATCAGAGACCCCAGCAGCACGACGAGGCCCCAAGAAAGGTCACATACGGGCATTGCAACAGCGTGTTCAGAAGCTCGAGCTGCAACTCAACGCCGCACAGACACCAGGTAGCGACTGCACAACGACTGCTCAGCAAACACCGGCTGGCCAGTCGACACCAGCGGACGAACCAATATCAACCATCGACAGCAGATCAGGCAGTGTCAGCGATAGTGGTGGTGATGGGGAGAGCATTGACGACATTGATCCCTGGCTGGCTCTCTGGGACGAAAGGACAGGGATGATATCCCCCGCCGAATCGCTCTCCATTGACCCGTTCGGTACACTGTGGATGCCTGATGAAGTCCAGCTACCCGGCAATATTGGTGTCCAGAACTGGCTATCTCCCTCGGCTGCGGTGACACATCCTCTTCACAAAAACCTCGACGACGTGTATTTTGAACGTGCTCATCCGGTCCTTCTACTCCACCATCGCCGCTTGTATGCGTCCTGGGCTCACTGCACTGTCAAGACCGAAGCTCAACAGGCTCTGCAAAAAGCCATGTGGACTCTCGCCTCAGCGCAGTCAGTCAGACACTTGCACACGTCGTCATTGTTATATGGCCAGACCCGCTCGGCATTAACAGCATGGCAGAATGCTGGCCATACTGGAGCAGCCCCCACGGATCCTGCATGGATACAAGCGCACTTGCTGATAGCCGTGTACGAGCTTCTCCGTACAGACATCCAGCAGGCGGGTATGACCGTCTCACAATGTCTTCGCATGATGCAAATGCAACAGTGGCACAGACTTGATGCCATCGACAACTGCATGGTTCCTACCGAGTCGGCGATCGTGCTGGAGGAGAAACGCCGTGCATTCTGGCTGGCCTTTGCCCTCGAACGCTTCATAAGTCTCAGTTGTAAGCTGCCGCTGACCCTGAGCGACGAGGTCATCGCCACACGATTGCCAGCCCACGAAGAAGACTTCCAACAGTTGGATATGGCCTTCATCGCACCGATGCCTTTCGCATCAGATGCTTTGAGACACCCTAGTATGACTGGATCCTCACAGCTGGCTGAGATGGCAGTGCAAGCCGTTATCGCAGGTCGTACTCTTGCGCAGCTGCAAGCGCAACAACGTGCTGACTCGTTTGGGCATGTGGATGACGAACTCGAACATCGCCATAGATCTCTGCGAAACATAATGTCTGCGCGTGTAGATTATACGCATGGTACCCAAGAACCAATGGGAGTCTTCAATATGATGCTGGCGCAGATGAACATATTGAGCTTGTGGCTCTGCGCCGATGCCCAGGAGCAGTTGAGCCTGCAAGCTATGGCCATTTCTGCTGCTCAGGAGATTCGGAACCACTCACGTATGCTTATGGAGTGGAGCTTCCTCGAGGTATGTACATTTGTTCTGCGCTCGACGTTGGCTAAAAAGTTTTATCAGTTACATCCATTCACACCCCTGCCATTGATCTTTTGTGCAGAATTCCTTCGCGATCGCTCTGCAGTAGACATTGGTGCGACCGCCAACCTCACTGAGGTGCTGGTCCTGCTTCAGCATATGGGCACTATCAACACCGTGGCTAAGAGCTTTGTCTCGAACTGGAAATTCGGAAATCCTGTTCCTGTCGGTGATAGCTGAGACTTTCAGGAGAATTATGAGAGCAGTCCGACTTCAGTAGATAAGAAGCACAACGCTTTGAAATCGTTGCCACATTCAAGCCCGGCGTATGTGTTCATAAGTACAAATGAGGCCTGGGTCTCTCTCTCTCTCTCTCTCTCTCTCACGGCGGTCTGTGCAGACTATTGGCTGATACCGTAGCAGCTCCTAATTCATGTGATCTTCGATCTCCCGCATACAATTTGGCTTCGAGTAAGAAGAGAAAAGCGGGAGTTGGCCCTCGTGGCCACCGGCATAACTCCCGGGTAGTGAGAAGACAACTTTCCGCCATCCCATATGCTCCTCACAACTGTCACAAACCCCAAACATCATACCCGAATATACCCTTCAGATCACAGAATCGGTGCGTTCGCGCTCTGCAGATGCGATTTATCCGCGCATGTTGCTCATCACTAATTGTTACTAGCTGCTTGTTCTCCCGGATTCGCCATGGGGTTGCGCTCTTGGGCAAAACAGCGTAACCCCGTCGCAATCCCCATGCTATGAGCACCTGAGCCACTGAGGCCTTTGCCTCCTCTGCGATTGCTGCGAGCTCAGGGTCGCTGCTTAGTCTTTTCGCACCCAATCCCGGAAGAGGATGCTGAGATCCCAGTGGAGAATAGGCGACCTGCGTAAAGTCTTTAGCGCAGGTAGGGTTTCATATCCATCTTGTTGGTTAGATTTACCGGTAAGATGTCATTGGCTACACAATACTGGATGACCTCCCGGTTGGGAAGATACGGATGAATTTCGACCTGATTGACGACAGGCTTGATCTGCGCCATGGCCAGTAAAGCCTCTAATTTAAGTGGGTCCCAATTAGAGACACCGATGCATCTGGTCTTCTTTTCCTGCTGCAGTGCTTCGAACCAAGGCCACATCAATTCGGGAGTCTTGGTCAACTCCGGTCTGACTATGTACTACGCTGACGGGTCAGAGATACACACTCCAGGATCCAGGAAAACTCACCAATCCCTTCGAACACAGCTTTGGCTCATGCTCTTCGGTTCTTTCGACAGCAACAGGCCAATGGACCAATACACAGTCGACATAGTCCAGCTGCAGCTTCCGCAATGAGTCTTCGAGGCTCCATCGGACATCATCCGCTGATCCGCAGAGGTGCGGCCACACCTTTGTTGTGACAAAAATGTCTGATCGTTTGGCTTTCGGGTTCTTCTCGAGCCACTCCGCGAGAGCTCTACCCACTTCATCCTCGTTCCTATAGCTAGAAGAATAATCAGCCGTTATCTTGTCCATAAGCAACGAAAGAAGTCGCGTGACCTTACAACCAAGCACAGTCCAGGTGTCGGTAGCCCGCGTCTAATGCCTCGAGCACAGATCTGTAGCTGAGTCCGTGGGTCCGTCCCTTGGCGAAAGTGCCGTAGCCCAGCAATGGCATGACAACTCCATTGTTGAGAGTGTGTACAGGATCGCTAAGCGCTGTTCCCGTTGATGGTAGATCCCCCATGCTTTGGGTACTGACTAAGCTATAGTTCTACTGTAGGTCTCGCGCGGCGCAGCTGGGCTGAGCTTTAGCAAGCGGAGCACAATACATGTTTAACACGTCGCATCGCTCACACGGCGGAAGATCTCTGCGCGAACATCTCGCAAACCGATTCTATCGCCCAGATGCACCTCGCGATGAGTATGCCCTGGCGAACCGTGCCGGGGGCTCAGCGCTTCAAAAGAAACTCCGAGCCTGAATTCGAAAACGCCGGTTGAGAGGAGACGAAGCACGTACATCAGGTCGACGATTGGATCAAGGATCAGAATGTCTCAAGACAGGCGTCGCGAAGTGCATCTCAAGTACAATGGCTACCTCCAATGTACCCAAGTATGAGAATCGTGGCCCAGTCTGTCCCACTTCTGACCTCGATCTCGCGCGGCTGGACGGCAAATCCATCATCATAACGGGCGGTATGCAAATCGAGTCATCGGCCATAGTTCTTGGAAAGAAGGCTGATAATTCTTGCGTGCAGCGGCCAGAGGGTATGGCAAAGCGCTCGCAAAGTCTTTTGTCGCTGCCGGGTAAGTGTAACATGAGTGCTTGCGGATCATGGCATGTACGCTGAACTATGTGCTTGTCCATAGAGCCTTTGTGACAATTGGCGACATCGAACAAACCGTCCTCGAAACCACAGTGGCTGAATTGGGGAAGTATGTAACACCCGGAAACCCTTGTATACTCAACTACCTAAGACTACTCATGACTCCTGTCCAGATTATCGCAAGGTGTCGTTTGTGATGTTACCAGCTGGAAGCAGCAGGTCGACCTGTTCGAGCAAGCCATTAACAATTCGCCCAATAAAGCAATAGACATAGTCATTGCAAATGCCGGGCTTGGGGCTGGCGCAGGCGACCCCTTTGCTGCTCTAGACGAGCAAGGTGAGTGAACCTTAGTCGCGACGCGTACAGCACATGCAAGAACCGGCTAAGCCTCTAGCACAGACTTGACCGTCCCACCACCAGAACCAGATCTCAAGATTCTCGATGTCAACCTCCGAGGAACGCTGTATACAACCCGTCTCGCGTTGCATTACTTCCGCCGCTTCCAAGCTAACACGCCGTCCGACCGAAATCTCATACTCATCAGTAGTATGGCGGCATATATGGACTACACCAAATCACTGCAGTACCCTGTATCCAAAGCCGGTGTTCGAAATATCATGAAATGTCTCCGACGGTCTACTTGGAAGCATGGTATTCGAGTGAATGCCGTTGCCCCCTCGTATGCCTCCTCCTTCTTCTATCGCTCGTCCCTCGCGAGCTCAATGCGCTGATGTTTGATCCAGATTCCTTGATACCGAGATGATCAACCCGGATGTCAAAGCACGATTGCGATCAGTTGGCATCGAATTTGCCGCGCTTGACGATGCTGTGAAGGCTGTCTTGAAAATCACCACGGATACGGCAGTGAATGGTATGGCAGCGCACACGACCTGGAATAACCTGTTGCTAATGCCGCCACAGGCCGAACGCTATCCATAGTCGACAAGAAGAGATCCGTACACGGATATCAGGATTTGAACCACGATGACTACAAGAAGACTGATTTCATGTATTTAATGGAGCGTCTGATGCTGGAAGTGAAATTTTGACAGTCACATTATTCATTGGAGATGCTTACACAAAATGGTGTCGAGGTGGGATGGCTGCGGCCTAGGGAGAGTATACTGGATAGTCTTGTACAGAGCGAGCATTGACTAACAATCATTCTTACGCGTTGAAATTACCTCACAACTAGTTGGGATGCTGAAAATCCCCGAAACACTCTAGCAGTACCATTCACTCACAATACTTCTGTTGTCATCACGTATGGAAGTGATGCTATTCCAAGCCAGAAGCTCTGGTCCGGTCGCTGTGTCAAATACATGAAAGCGATATGTGCAGAGCTGATACACCCAAGTCTGGTTCTGTGCACAGCATGTCCCTATTTGATAACGACTCAGCTTCCATAGGTCTTGACTGTCAACCACGCTCTGACAGCATGGAGTCCTCTCGACCAGCCCTGGCTGAAGAATCATTGGAAGGTGTCCGTAGAGGCTCAATTGAAAGGGCTTCGGAAGGGCTGGAGCACAATCCTTGTACTTCTAATCTGATCTAGTGATACGATTTGATATCGATGGGTTCTGTCATCAAAGCTCACTGGTGCTAAGCCTCCTCTGGAGGGATCGCTTTATTCTTCTTGGATGCATTTGAGCTTATTCTGTCCTTCAGGCTGACCCATTTCATGCCCGCTGCACCAAAACAACCGAAACATGACACGATGACGGCCACCAAAAAGGTGTGGGTCACAGCATCGTTGTAGGCCGCAAGAAACTCTGGAAGATATTGTGGAGGGACCAAGCTCTTAATCTGTGTTGCCCCGACGTGTCTCAGCGCCGATTGATCAAGGTTGGTGATATTCAACTCCCTCGCCACGACGACAATGTTGCTGGCCAAGCGCTGCGAGAAGACGTTCTGGGCCACGTTAAGGAAGATCGCTCCGCCGAAGAACAGCGAAGAGAATGTCAATGCAGTAGCGATTGGAACATCTTTGGCTTCAACCGCGGAAGCTGCTGCGATATTTCCCTGCTGGAAGCCACAGCCGAAACCCAGGCCTAGGATGATCTGATATCCTATCCACTTGGCGGTTGAAATGTCGACAGTCCATGTAGTGATCAACCCGGCCCCGATGGGTACCAGCACTGCAGATGCATAAATGAATGGCACGCAGTAGCCAATGCGACCTATGAGAGCGCCAGAGGAGACCGTTGCCAACAGTTGTGAGAGGATCAAGGGTAGGGTATGAACGGCCGATTCAATGGCCCCGATACCTCTGACCCCTTGGAACCATATCGGGAGGAAGTACACAACGGGGAAGATGGATCCTCCAACGCAGAAGGCGAAGAAGCCGGCGGCAGCCACTGTCCGTTGTCTTGCAATACGAGCGGGAACTACAGACAGGCAAGTCGAACGATCAGTAACAGCTCGAGTTTACGTTTTGACCACCAGTATGCATCTGCAGCTCAAGAGACTCACCCATTGCATGTTTCTTGTTGAAGACCTCCACCAAGATCATAATAAGGACAAGAAGTCCAAAAATAGTCAATAGTGCTATGATCCGGCCATCTGACCAAGGGTATGTGACGCCACCCCATTGCAGGGCAAGCAGCAAGCAGAGGACTGCGGCAAATAGCAGAAGGTTGCCCAGAGGGTCAAACCGGAGGACTTTGCTCCAGAAGCTCCCGTCCAGCGTCTCCAGATCTTGTACGATGTTAAGCAGGAAGAAGATGCCTAGGGTAGTGACTGCCCCAATGGGCACTTGATATCGACACACGTCAGTCAATCCTCATACACGACATATCGGCGTCAGCGAGATCTTACGATTGATATAGAAGCACCAACGCCACGTTGACTTCTCCGTGAGGACCCCTCCGAGCTGCGATCCATCGTCAGTCTTGGCGTAAGGCTCCGTGGCGTTGTCCACAGACGCCTTACCAGTGGTCCGAAAATGGCAGAACCGCCGAACACACCGCCAAGAAGTCCTGTTATCAATGGCTGCAGGTGGATAGGAGTCGTTTGTGTGGCGGCTACAAAGCACCCGCTGAAGATACCTGCCGATCCGAGGCCAGCGATAGCTCTCCCACAGATGAAAGCGATGGAGTTTTGTGCAGTAGCACAGAGCAAGGATCCAAGTTCGAATAGAAATAGCGCCGACAAAAGTACCCATCTAATGTGGAAGTAGCTGTAGAAACGGGCATACAATATCTGACAGGCTGTTCCGTGCTGTTAATTACTTGAGAGAGATTTCCGATTGCCAAGGCGGTTTCTTACAAGATGTTGTCAGAAGGTATGCTGATCCATACCAGCCAACGTTACGCCAAGTGTGGAATGAGTCGGTTATGTTGGGTATGGCTGTAGATAGAACTACATGGAGGTCAGCAAAACACATATGGGGTTTTGGAACGTTTACCAATCCGCATATGGCTGTAAGACTTACTTGTATTGTCGACAGCAACGCAAAACAGGGTCAGCATCAGAGAAGCGATGAGGGCCGCCAGCCTGTATCCATGCAACAATCGAGAAGGAACTTCTACGGACTCAGGTGGACTGGCCGTTGGTTCAACAAATATTGCCTTCTCTGTCTCTCGCGGCTCATATCGCGCTTTCTCCTGGTCGATATCACGTTGTGTAGTATGCATAGAAGCCACAGCTGAATTCGGCTTTGCGCTCGACATTGTGCTGTGAAGAAGAGCTGGAATAGTGACAGATGGGAGCCTAGGACCATGAGAACAGGGAATTATGGTGTACACATTCGTTCCTGGCGTAGTAATATGCTCTGCATCATGTAAGCCTGAACTTAGTCGGTTCGGAGTATCTGCACGTGGTTAGAAAGCGGACTGGATCGCGAGGCCTGAATATGTGCCACGCCATCCTGCGGCGACGATGCTCAAGTATACTGTTTTGTGCTTGCAGCAAGTTTACTAAACATGTGTAAGGGCTCATTGATGGTGACTGACGGAGAAAGGCGAGAGGTGAGGCGACAGACTGTGAAGGGAGTACGGATAGTTCTAAGTGTCTTTCGGCGTTTCGGCTCGAAGTTGATCCAGTGCACGTCCCTCTCCCCTCTCCTTAGTTCTACTCCCTGCGTTCTTTTACTCGCTTTCTTGAGGTATGCAACAAGCATCACATCTGTCATGCAACTCAACAACTACGGATGCGTCATGCTCAGCCTGGACCTGAAGTGATCGCCAACAGACAACGACGTGGCTGTCATCGAAACCCCAGAGCGACCCTTTTCCGCCAGATCTCTCACAGATTCAATATGACTATCCATGTTGCCGTTGTAGAAAAACGGTGCGCTGTATCGGTCTTTGCCCATTGCGTTGATGACACGATGTGTTGCACTGCGGTAGTACCCACAGGTCCACATCTGCAGCAAGTCTCCGATGTTCACCGCAAAGACACCACGTTCGGGTGAGACTGAGATCCACTCTCCTGTGGGAGGATACCACACTTCGAGGCCTGATGTTCCAGGCTGTTGTAAGTTGAACGAAATCGCTCCAAAGTCAGTATGAGCGCCGGCTACGAGTACTGTCAGAAGCCTGTCTTTGATGATATGATGCTTGCAGATCCATTCTCACCTCCGAACTGCCTCTCGTCCTTGGAGGTTTGGGGCGGGTAGTGCAATAGTCGAAGATTTGCAGAGGGTTGTTTCTGAAACTCCTCGAAGAATTCCTCTGAAACATGCACGGGTAACGCCACTCTCAACAGCTCCAGCACCAACTCCGCCAAACGTACCATTCGAGCGTGATAGTCTTGAATAGGAACCTGGAACGACTCCGGAGTCAGACTGAGTGGCCATAGATTAGGACCTTGGAGAAGGCTTCCTGATCTTGCGTCATCCCTCGACATTTCGCTGCCCACGATGAAGCCCTGTTGGCAGGAGCGGTCAGGCAGTGTCTTGTCACTTTATAGAGTTGGGGATAATCGGCCATACCTCTTTCAAATCAGGCAAGGTACCACGCTGTAGTGTCTGGCTCTGCAAAATCTCGTAGCCACGGTTTGAGCGACCCATGGAATGCTTCATAGCAACACTCATCTTCTCCTCCAAGGGAAGCTCAAAGAACAACTTGCCACAATTGAGGACTTGCTGCATGAGTTCTTCGGGAATGCCGTGGCCTTTTAATTGGAAGAACCCGTACGTTGTGCAGGACTTTCGAAGCTCTTCTATTACCGTTGCTCGCTCGTGCTGTGACGACGAGTCGGAAAGCCAGGCGCTAATGTTTATAACGGGAATGCCTGCTTGTGTGGCCTTGGGTGGAGACATGGCGGACTGAGTGCCTCTGGGCTTGATCAATGGTCCACGAGGCAAATCTCTGAGAATCAAAGTTATGGAGGATAGTATTTTACATCGCTACAGAGGTGAGTAACGACGATTAGCTGACTGTAGACACTTCTATTAATGCGAGGGTTTGCAAGACCATAGCGCCGAAGGAGATTCTCCGAACCGTGAAGGCGAGCTCCTCCACCGCACGCCGTGCATCTAATTCTAGCATGGGTCACGATAGGCGATACGAGAGCAAGAAGTATGTGGCACACATACGAAATTGGTGGTGGCAAATTCACGCCTTTGCATCTGTGTCTGCAGCGTTGATTCACAGGAGCAGTTCGCCTATCGGTTCTTGCGCTCTGAGATAGCGCTCATTTGCTAAGACTACTTTTACTGCCAGATATGGTACCCTCAAAGCAGTCTCATCTTAACTCCAGTAACAGTATCCTGGATCATTCCCTCGTAGTCAAAATACCAAATCTTGTGAGACCTTTCGCGTATATCTGCAAATCCCACGCCAGCATCCTCGCCCGTGTACAAGGTCTGCGACTCATAAATGTCACACACTTCCCGACTGCTACGAACGAGCCATTGGCTACGCGGCCGTCGGACATCGTCAAAAGTGTTGAACGCAGCTCGGATAGCCAGAGATGTGTCTTTGCACCGGACTAACGCCCTGGTGAGTGCGGTCACCAAGCAGAGCACGTCCTCGATCCCGCAACCTGCGCCAGCGCCATGATGTGGTGCTGCTGCGTGGGCTGCATCTCCAGCGACGCAGACGCGGCCGCTCGCATAGAAAGGCATCGGATTGTCGTAACTGTCAAAAACTGCCCATTTTTCTAAAGTGTCTGGGAACAGTTGCACCAGAGCCTGAACGGGAGTGCTCCAAGAAGCAAAGGCTTTGACAACGTCCTCTTTCTTCGCAACGGCAACCATGTTATTGTCTTTGGCTTTCCACGGGAGCGGGTCAGAGTCGAATGCAACGACGTTGACAAGCGTCTGATGAGCTACAGGGAAGTGCAGCAGATGACGTTCTGGCCCGATGTGCATGTTTTGACGCCGTGCTTTGTGTTCGCCCAGGGCCTCGATGGCAAGGTGCATGGGGATCAACGCGCGATATGCAACCTTGTTGGTGTAGCTCGGAGCAGATGCGCGATGATCGTCCCCAAGGAGTGTTCGTCGAACGCACGACCTGATACCATCGCAGCCGATGACTTTGTATGGTCAGCGACTAGGGGGAGAAAACAGAACTACGCCATCAATCTCTCACCTGCGTGTGGCATAGTTGAGGTTCCATCAGCGAAACGCAAAATGACCCTCGTCTGCGTGGCGTCATCCTCCATTCCTTCTAATCGCTTGCCAAACACCACCGTGCCTGCCGGTAAGGCTTTGAACAGAGCTTCCATAAAATGCGCTCGATGGCAACCCTCAAAGCCTCGCATGCCAACATGCAACCGGTACAATATTTCGTCCTTGGATCCATCATCAACGTCGCCGCGGTCCAGTCCGTCGACCCATTGAAGATGGTCGTTGGGGTTTGATGGGTCGCCATTCGCAGTGGCGACTGAACGTAAAGCTACCGCTATCTTCGGGCTGATTCGGTGCATGCATCTGACTGCATTTCTCGTGAAGGCTATCCCGGCGCCGTTGTTCGTGAGACCTCTGCCTTGCTCGTACACTTTGACGTTGATGCCGCGGTCTACGAGGCCGAGAGCGAGAGCCAGACCAACGATCCCTGCTCCGACGATTGCCAACTCTGGTAAGGGATGAGCGCCCATGCTACACCAATCTGTGATCTGGATGATGCACTTGAGCACGATTGAACTTCAAGGCGCCATCGGTCTCGTGCCCTCATGTACGGCATTGTATAGAAGCTTGTCCACACGTGTGCACACAGAAGTTGCATGAGATGCCGTCGGATCGGTGTTTATCGAAGCAGTGAACAAACAAGGTTCGAGACAAACTCCGGCGGATGGAGCTCAGCTTCAGCACGCTACGGTCTTAGCCTTTCCCTTTCAAGCTGTGACTGCGAGATCGACCCAAGCACAAGCTCCCTGTACAGAACCGTTCACCTCCTCCAAATTGCCCTCCTCTTCTGCCACTGCATCTTTGTCTGCAGTGCTTTCTCTAAGTACTCGAAAAGCCATGGCAAAGACCGTACCGGCCAAAGCCGCATGGCTGCGGGCGAGCAAGGCAGAATTGGAGGTCGGACAGAGTATATACACCCCACCCGGGAAGGGCGAACTGGTAGTGAGAAATGCAGCTGTGGCCATTAACCCTCTCGACTGGTTCAAACGAGACGGAGGAAATTTTGTGTTCGGCTGGATCAAGCACCCCTTCGTCATGGGCAGTGACACGGCGGGCGAGGTTGTCGAGGTCGGGTCGAATGTCACGCGTTTTGGGGTGGGCGATCGCGTCGTGGGCCATGCTGTCGGGATGGATCGCCGAAGTAACAAGTCCAGTGAGGGTGCGTTCCAGACATACACAGTACTTCGCGAGGCAGTGTCGGCCGCCATACCCGATACGATTTCGTATGAACAAGCTTGTGTTATTCCTCTTGGGCTTTCGACGGCTGCTTGTGCGCTCTTCGGAAAGGACTTCCTGGCGTTGCCGGCTCCAACCCTCGAACCTGAGAACACGGGAAAGACGGTGCTCATCTGGGGAGGTTCTAGCAGCGTAGGGTGTAACGCCATCCAGCTGGCCCGCGCTGCAGGCTACGAAGTCATCGCGACTTCCTCACCACGGAACCACGCCCTCCTACGCAATCTCGGAGCATCGCAAGTATTCGACTACAAAAGCCCCACCGTCGTAGAAGACATTGTCACAGCCTTTGCAACCCGCACCACAGCCGGCGCCATCGCCATTGGTAGTTATTCGCTGGAAGCCTGCATCGCCATTCTCGGGAAGTGTAAAGGCAGGAGATTCGTCGCTCAAGCCAGTGCAAATCTCCCCGAGGGCGGCCTCCCGAGGTCTCTTGTAGGCTGGGCCCCGTTTGGCGCGAAAATGGCTTACCATGGCATAAACGCCACCATCCGAGCCAAGCTGAACGGTGTATCGATGAAGTTTATATGGGGGTCGGACCCGGCATGGAATGAACTTGGCCCAATGATATATCAAGATTATCTTCCCCAAGCGCTGAGGGAGAACAAGTTTGTGCCTGCTCCAGAGCCCTTGGTCGTTGGGACTGGGTTGGAGTATGTACAAAAGGGCTTGGATCTCAACTTGAAGGGTGTATCTGCAAAGAAGGTTATTGTCAAGCTTGAATAGAAATCAGAGTTATACACTGTGGATCATCTTACTCAACGAGAAGCATGTCCAAGAAGGCGCCATGCGTCCACGACCTTGCGATGTTCAAAGGCTGGTCGATGACAAGCCAGGCTCCGAGACGTGACATTTTGAAACATGATATCTTGAGCCAGTGGAAAGTCTTAACAAGACTTCGGAAGGAGCGTCAAGACCCGGCTTCTGGAAACCGTGGAAGCTCTACTCAAGCGTCGATTTAGGGTGCCTGAGCTGAGTACAATGGACCTTCAACCACTCGAGAAGTTGCCAAGCTCTTCGTACGAATCTGCTGTTTGCGCAAGAGGGGCAATATATTGGGCACTCTGCGCTGGATACACGACGCAATCTAATGACCAAAGCTTCAACTTCAAGTCTGGCTTTATTTCGTTTTATCATCCGATCACCGTTGTGTGTGGTCCCCACATGGGATCTGCCTTCAATGCCTCCACCTCCCAGTCGTATAGGCATACTTGCAAGTTTAGATCACCGGAATCCCCTGGAGGATAGATATAGAAAGTGCTGGGCAGAGGGGAAAGATTAGGCCTGCGTATGCATTCCGCTCGTCCGAAGTGACCCATATCCACTTTGAATTCGCTACCAGCCATAGAGGATGATGCGATGTCAGTCTCGCGATTGAAGGGTCCGGCATATGCCAGTGTCCGCTTGTCAGAAATTCCGGAGAGGAACGTGGCAAAGCTACGAACCGAGTGCTCCGTGTTGGCTTCGTTGAGATTTTTACGAAGGTGAGATGCGATGGTTGACAGTGGTTGATCGATGAGATCCTGAAAGCTCATCCATGAGATCGCGAAGTAGACCATTTGACCCAGGTATGACGATGGCACACCAACGGCGGCACGGCAATCGATTGCGCGGGAGAACTTGGAGGTAGCAGAGGCTTCTACGCCATGGCCCACCCGCGCTTTGGCTATACACTTCCAGAACAGGGCGCTCACTGCATCATTGGTGGAGACGTACGGGACGTCGTAGTCAAAGCCTTCTGGGCTCGAGGCGAGTTCCTTGACTCGAGTGGCGGCGTCTTTACTGAAACGCACAGCAAGCCACTTGGATGACTTGCGTGGGGCCGCTACCACGGGGGCCACAGGAGCCGATGACTTGCGCAAAAAGTCGTGGTTTCGTATCTTGTGCCCCACAGGGTACAGTGGAACAACAGTCGAACGGTCACGGTTGGCTTGCTCAACGACCTCCTCAGGGATCTCTTGGCCGCTGATAATCATGCCAAGCAAGTTGACCAGCGTGAAGACTCCTGTACCATCCATGACGTTGTGGTGGTTGCTGAGCGTGACCAGAACACCACCACGGATGAAATTGAGTTGCACGATGAAAGCTGGCGCTGGATACAGCGTTGAGTCATCATACTGCGAGGGTCAGTAAATGCTTAATACAGCTGGCAGAGGTACATACAAACTTACAGTCTCAGGGTATCCGGGGACAGGACAGACAATGTCGCCGGGCAGCATGTGCACAGGACAACCGGCCTCTTGCAGTTCTTCGAAGCTCGGCAAGAGGTCGTCGCAGTCCTTAAATCGCACTATCTCATTCGGGGGTTGGTCTTCAGGCCATGCGGCTGTCTCGAAATAGCCCGAATTGGTCTCGGTGATACCCGTGTGGATAACCTGTTCTGCAATCCAAGGAATCTGCTCAACGATGGCTTCCGCTCCGAACTGTACCACCATCTTGATCATATCGCGAGGGTAGCCAGGATCACGGAATATGACGGTGCCATGATTGTACGACTTCAGTTGGGGCCATTGTCCCAGCACGTCAGCGCTTCTGTGGTCTTCGCCGATAGACCCCATGGTGGAAGTAGAACTAAAGGCTGTAACGCCCAGAGTGGGGCTTGAAAGGAGCGGGAAATGAATTTGTGTATTTACCTATACAAGCTCCGCCGATGGCAGTGCTATATCTGCCAGTACCATGTCTGCCATGGCGAGTGTTTACTGATGCTAGATTCTGGATACTTAGACGAGATGCTGTCGAAGGAGGAAACACAGGGTTGCCGCGGCCCGGATAAGATCCGGCTCGGAACATCTTGTGAGCCGGGAACAACGTCTTCTGCTCTGGGTCTGTGCTTCCATCGAGTTCACCCTGTGCTCCTCACGAGCCAACATCTCTTCCAAGCACCAGACCATCCGGGGACGGCACAATGGAAAGTCCGGTACGGTATCAACGGCTCGCGATACTGTCAGACGCAACGTGGGCACGGCCAGTGTTTGCCATGGCCCATCTAATACCTCCTACTTGCTTGCACCTTCGGTGGCCATCGCAACACGACTATGTCAGCTTCAGCACACCTCACTGCCCCTTCTCCTGGTCCACATTGTTCCTTTGATGCTTGCTTAGCTGCTGCTGAGCGGACATGTTGTCACAACTATCATCACGTTCGCCACGCATATTTCTCTTTGGCTCTCAGGCACTGGCGTTCAGCAGAACCGACCTCGCATGGATCTGTTCCGCTCTGGCCGCGACCGAGGAGCTTCAATGGATCTCAGAGGTAGTGTGTGAGCTACCGTCACTTCTGCACGAGTTCGCTGCTAGCAACCCCCACTTCGAAGTCAGTCGCCCTCGAGCCTTACTAGAAGCACTTGCGCAGATCCTCAAGGATGGTCTAGATACGCCTGCATTCGACGAAACTTTTGTCTCCAGCAACGTGTGCCTGACGCCCTTGGTCGTTATTGGGCAGCTCATTCAGTACTTCCAACTTTCCTCGTCCGGCAAAGTCAGGCACTCGGGTCAATGCGAGGAAACGCTCGGCTTTTGTACGGGGCTGCTTAGTGCTTTCGCTGTTGCTTCGAGTAGCTCCGCGAAAGAGCTTGGTGAATATGGAGCGGTTGCAATCCGGCTTGCTATGCTCATTGGTGTCATAGTAGACGCCCAAGAGTTGCCCAAGGCTGCAGGTCCTTCGAAGACCCTAACAGTAGCATGGAGCAACGAAGACACTCGAAACGAGGCAATAAGAGTAATGCGTGGAGTTGATGGGGTAAGGCTGAACCACTACTCCCCGTCTTCCTATTTCTTTGTGAACGCAGGGTCGCTGATGGCGCATAGGCCTACATCTCCGTTTACTTCGACCAGTGCCGTGCTACCATCACAACCCCGGCCGAAACGGCTGCCCAGCTCCAGGCTGATCTTCGAGCTACGGGAGTGGTCGCATCTCCTGTAGCTCTTCATGGGCGATTCCACTGGGTTGGGCACAGTTCCGCTCTTGAAGCGCTAACGCTGTTCTGCCGCGACGACGCTCGGTTTTACTTCCGAGATGAACCGATCATACCGACACGATCGAATCGCAATGGAGACATCCTGACTTCTGGACCACTCCATTTAGTGGCGCTGAAGTCACTACTTATCGAACAACCTTGTTGGTATGACACTGTTAACAGAGTGATTCACGACCTAGAACGACCGCTTTTTTGCTTGCTTGGCTATGAGCGATGCATACCACCTTCGCTTTTGAATAGCTTACAGCCCCAGGTAAGTCCAATTACCTCCCCTGTGACCAAGCACTAGCCATGAACACCTGTACTAAGTTGACAAAGATTACCTACTTTGCGGATATTGAAGATGAAGCGCGAAGTGTGAAGACAGATCACGACGATCCTCGCTTTTGTCGAGATTCCGACATCGCAATTGTGGGAATGGCGTGCAAGGTTGCGGGTGCTAACGACCTCGAAGAATTCTGGGACGTACTCTGTGAAGGAAAATCACAGCATCAGGAAGTACCAGAAGAACGTGTTGATTTCGACAGTCTGTTCCGCAAGCGAGACGACAAAAGAAAGTGGTACGGAAACTTCATCGACGGACATGATGAGTTCGACCACAAATTCTTCAAAAAGAGTCCTCGTGAGGCAATCTCAACTGATCCGCAGCAGCGCCAGCTTCTACAAATTGCTTATCAGGCGATGGAGCAGTCTGGGTACTTCCGGCAAGCAGAACCCGACATGAATGTGGGATGCTACGTTGGCGTATGTGCAACTGATTATGAGCACAATATCGCATGTCATGAGCCTACGGCGTAAGTCAAAATCAAAGAAGGAGAACTCCTCGGCGTTGGACAGTCTGTGGCTCAACTTTCGTGTCTGGCTGCACGAGAGTCATTCCGGGCCCACAAGAGCACTTCACTCGAGGCATGTGCTGATGTTCTGGTCCTTAGGTACTCGGCCATCGGCAACCTTCGCGGCTTCATAGCAGGCAAAGTCAGCCATTACTTTGGCTGGACAGGACCAGGTCTCACTGTTGACACAGCTTGCAGCTCATCGCTTGTTGCTGTTCACCAAGCATGCCAAGCAATACACAGCGGGGAATGTTCCACTGCCCTTGCAGGAGGGACGCATATTATGATGAGTGCGCGATGGTGGGAGAACCTGGCAGGTGGCTCATTCCTGTCGCCGACAGGTGCGTTACAAGTATCAAGCAAACTGCTTGCAGGACCTTGTGCCTTGCTGACGATAGGAGGAAAGGTCCGTGTAAGCCATTCGACGCAGAAGCTGATGGCTACTGTCGCGGCGAGGGTGTTGCAGCTGTTGTTCTGAAACGAATGTCGGCAGCCATTGCGGATGGAGATGTCATCTTTGGGGCGATCGCCGGCTCCGTCGTCCAGCAGAACCAGAGCTGCACCCCGATATTCGTCCCGAATTCGCCGTCACTTTCAGACTTGTTCCAGAAAGTGACCGGAAAGGCACGACTCGCTCCGGAGCAAGTGGGCGTAGTGGAAGCTCACGGGACTGGTACTTCAGTTGGAGACCCGGCCGAGTACGAGAGCGTCCGTAACATCTTGGGAGGCTCGAATAGGTCATCGCCACTCGCCTTAGGATCCGTGAAAGGCACAGTGGGTCACTTGGAATGCACATCTGGTGTCGTCTCCTTGATCAAATCTGTTCTTATGATACTGGAGGAAACCATTCCTCCTCAAGGCAGCTTCAGCAAAATCAATCCAGTAATCAAAGCGACTGCTCTGGACCAGATTTTCATTCCGACAAAGAAGACCAGTTGGAATGCCGACTTCCGTGCGGTCTTAATCAACAACTATGGAGCATCGGGATCCAACGCATCCCTTGTTGTTAAGCAAGCGGTAATGCCTGCCAAACGCCCTGCAAGGGAGACAAAAGGTGGTAAATTAGAATTGGAGAATCGAAGCCCTCGGTTGCCATTTTGGATTGGGGGTGTCGACGAGCGGAGTCTCAAGGACAATGCAACAAAGTTGCATCGCTTCCTCCGTACACATCGCGAGATGGAGCTCGCAGATCTTTCCTATGCGGCGATGCGACGTAGCAACCCAGCGCATAATGCACGTCTGCTATTAACTGCACATTCACTTGAGGATCTCGAGTCGCAACTCCTGGACAGCTTGTCCACGCCACAAAAGGCCCCACCGAATGCGAAGTCACAACAGCGGCCCGTGATATTCTGTTTCGGCGGGCAGAAGACCAATTCCATCGGGCTCAGCAAGCAGTTGTACGACTCTGTCGCTGTGCTTAGATACCATTTGAAGGCTTGCGATGACATCTGCACCTCTATGGGAGTGGAGAGCATTTTCCCGGGGATATTCGACCGTGGTCCAATTGGCGATGCAGTCAGCCTACAGACCAAATTGTTTGCGATGCAGTATGCCTGCGCTAAAAGCTGGATTGAAAGTGGCATACAGCCATCAGCTCTCGTAGGACACAGCTTTGGAGAAATGTCGGTCCTTTGCATATCTGGAGCTCTGGATTTGAGGTCCACCATCCGTCTCGTTGTCAACCGGGCCTCAGTGATTAAGAATTGTTGGGGTACGGATCCGGGAAGAATGATGGTGATTGAATGCGACGAACAACAAGCCGATAAGCTCGTCTGCATGGCGAATGAGTCACTGCGCATGTCTGCCTGTCCGGTCTCCATCGCATGCTTCAATGGTCCTAGGAACTTCACGCTTGCTGGGTCGACTGAAGCGATCGAGGCGGTGTCTGAGCTATTAGCTCACGACAAATCGTTCATATCTGTCCGGAGCAGACAACTGGACGTTACAAATGCCTTCCACTCTGGCCTGGTGGATACCTTGGTCGAGAAGCTCGAGGAATCGGCCCGCGGAACACCGTTCAAAAGTTGCAAGATTCCATGGGAAAGAGCTACTAAAAGTGCTTGGACAGGTTTACTGACGAGCGAATATGTTGCCAGTCACCTGAGGAGTCCAGTCTATTTCAAGCAGGCGGTCGAACGTCTTGGCGAGCAATATCCTTCAAGTGTTTGGCTGGAGGCTGGATCTGGCTCAACAGCCACTACGCTGGCAAAGCGTACGCTCAGGAACACCCCAGACTGTCATTTCCAAGCGGTGGACGTTCAGTGTAACCATGCTTTGGATAACTTGACCGATGCCACGATGGGATTATGGCGCGCAGGTGTCCGGGTAGATTTCTGGGCTCACCACCGCCTGCAAACGCCTGAGTACAAGCCACTGCTCCTACCGCCATATCAATTTGAGAAGACTCGCCATTGCTTGCCGGCGAAGAGAATTCCTTCCCAGCAGGTGGGACTTCCTGCACCATCCGTGGATCATGAACAAGACTTACCCGAAGGCCTCATGACGTTCGTACGTTTCACGGAAGGAAGCAAGCGAAAGGCGCGTTGGAAAGTTAACACTGAGCATGCTGAGTATGCCAAACTCATGGAAGGACATTTAGTTGCGCAAACAGCGACCATATTGCCCGCCACCGTCCAGATCGATCTCGCCATTGAGGCGATGCTATGGACTTTAGCTCGCTTGGACCTACCAAGAGCCGCTCCATTGATTCAAGACGTGAAGAATCAAGCAGCTGTCGTCACAGACCCTAGGCGCTCGCTCTGTATTGATCTCGAAGGTTCCGAGGATGCAGCAGAATGGTCCTTCTGCTTGAACAGTAATATCGGTGGTGGGCAGGATGCGGTTTTGCACACCACGGGGCGCTTTGTGCTACAAGCCGACGCGAACAAAGACCTTGCTAAACTCTTCGCCCGCTACGAACGCCTGGCCTCGCACGAGCACTGTCTGCAAATCTTGGGCAATGCAGAGGCGAACGACATTGTCCAGGGCCGCCAGATATACAGAATGTTCTCCGAAATCGTCGACTACGGATCGCAGTACCATGGTCTACAAAAGCTTGTCGGCAATGGCATGGAATCCGCTGGACTCGTGATCAAGGACTACAGTCCGGCTACGTGGTTCGATGCGCACTTGGCAGATGCATTCTGCCAGGTTGGTGGTATGTGGGTGAACTGCATGACTGAACGTCTCCCATCAGAAATATATATTGCTGGCGGTGTTGAGCTTTGGATGCGTTCGCCAAATATGCTATTGGAGCGTGAGCGCCCCAGCTCTTACCATGTGCTGGCACGCCATCAACGTACCAGTGATTCGGAATACCTTTCTGATGTCTTCATCTTCGACGGTTCTACTGGCGCGCTATCCGAAGTGATCTTCGGTATTCAATATCGCCGAGTCAAGAAATCGTCTATCCAGAGCTTTCTGAT
This sequence comes from Exutisphaerella laricina CBS 326.52, assembly GCA_000504385.2. Lineage (NCBI taxonomy): Eukaryota > Fungi > Ascomycota > Dothideomycetes > Mycosphaerellales > Mycosphaerellaceae > Exutisphaerella > Exutisphaerella laricina. Next base: position 49,375 of record AWYE02000764.1, read on the forward strand.
CAAGGCTACTCCTCATCTGGCGCAGCACGCGAAAGCGGAACCTCGAAGAGATACGAAAACAAGTGGGCATGCGGCAACACTTAAGTCCATCGCAAACGAGACTCAAAAGATGGACCCTTTCTACGGAAGTGAGAAGAAGATTTCGGGCCTTCCTCCCCATTCCCCGACGGCCGCAATTCGATCCAAGTGTGACACCGTGAGGGTGAAAGGGATCCTAGCTGATCTTGTCGGTCTTGAAATCGACTCAATCCGAGATGATCACGACCTTGCAGACCTTGGCATCGACTCTCTTATGGGCATGGAGATGGTGAAAGAACTGGAGAAAGGTCTTGGCTGCACGCTCGACATTGCGGTGATGGCAGACGTGACAGACATGCCAGAATTGATGGCCTGTGTCAATGCTGCGTTTCCTAGAGAGCATGGATCTACGTCCAACGCGATCGGTGGCGATTCGCACCTCAATACGTCAACAGAGGCTGCAACACCAGATACGACCATTTGCACTCCGAACAGCCTTACAACACCAGGTGCTAAAGATGTGAGACTGTACCTGGCAGAATTTCTGGGTTTGGGTAGTGAAGAAGTCACCTCAGATCATAAGCTGGTTGACCTTGGCATCGATTCGCTGCTATCTCTGGAACTGAAAGCGGACATGCAGTCCAGTCTTGGTTTACACGTCGACGAACATCTGTGCCTTGAAGACGTCACAGTGGGTCATCTGCATGCTATGCTCAACCAAGTGACATCTGACCCCTCGGAGGCTACCATCCAGACCGCCGGGACTAAGCTACACTCTGTGAGTACTGAGGAAGAGATGAGCAGCACAGATCGGGCTAAAGCGAGCTTTGAAACTCGACCTTTGGCCTCTGAGCAGCTTAAATTGCCATACGAGTTGGTTCGGAAAGCCTTTCGGTCGACGAAGAGCTTGACCGACGATCGCATTGCTGAATTTGGATGTGCCGATTTCGTGCAGAGTGTTCTTCCAGAGATGAACAAGCTGTGCATTGCCTTGATCCTGGAAGCACTCGACGAACTAGGCTGTCCAATTTCTTCCGCAGAGGCCGGGCAATACTTGCCATACGTTGCTTGTCCACCGGAGTACAGGCACCTGCTGAAGTATCTATATGGGATATTGCAGTCTGAGACCGGACTAATAGATCTCACTGAACAAAGCGTGCGCAGAACCCCTACACCGGTTCCCAAAGAATCTAGCCAAAGGCTGTTACTTCGCATGCTGGAAGAGTTCCCGGTACACCAAGATGCCATCCATTTGACGCATTACGCAGGCTCCCACCTTGCTCAGATACTCAAGGGCAAGACCAATGGCATTAAACTGATCTTCGGCAGCGAGAAAGGCCGAAGATTAGTGTCCTCGCTCTACGGCGAGTGGCCCTTGAACAGGTGTCTGTATAAGCAGATCGAAGCGTTCCTATCCAAGCTGACCGAGCTCCCTGGGCTCTCACAGGGACAACCTCTCCGGATCTTGGAGATGGGGGCGGGAAGTGGTGGTACTACCAAATGGCTACTGCCGCTGCTTTCGCGACTTTCAATCCCAGTGGAGTATACCTTTACGGACCTCGCGCCATCATTCGTAATGGCAGCGAGGAAGAAGTTTGGCCAAGCTTTCCCGTTTGTCAAGTTCAGACATCACGATATGGAGCAGGAGCCGGATATTGATTTGCTAGGTACCCAGCATATCATTATTGCGAGCAATGCTGTTCATGCAACCCACGGTATCGTTGCATCTGCTTCGCAAATGCGGAAAGCGCTCCGTCCGGACGGTATATTACTATTGGTGGAGATGACGAAACCTATGCTCTGGGTGGTAAGTCTCATTCATCAAGGTGAACTCGACTGAAAAGGGTATTAATTGAGTTTAGGATCTCATCTTCGGGCTATTTGAAGGCTGGTGGTTCTTTAATGACGGGCGTACCCACGCCATCGCGCATGAATCGCGCTGGCGATCTGACCTTGAAAAGAGTGGTTTCGCACACGTGGACTGGACGGATGGACATCGAGCCGAGAACAATTATGAGCGCCTCATCATTGCGGTATCAGCGGGTCCAGGAATGAATGATCCCGCCCAGTTGGCGGTTGGACCAAAAGATCCTGATATCTCCTACGAGAAGCGTCTGGCCAATGTCGAAAAGTACGTTACGAGGATGACTGCTGCCTTCCCGAGACCGGTCTCGCATACCTTGACGCCTTCTCGGCCACTTCCTGAGACCTGCGTGCTCGTCACTGGGGCGAGTGGTAGCTTGGGTGCCCATCTGGCAGCGCACTTCGCTCAGATGCCGTCAGTCAAGTCCGTGATATGCTTGAATCGTCCTCATCAGAGTGACCCCGACTATCGCCAGAAGCATTCATTCACCTCCAGAGGCATCTCGCTCACGGCACAAGCTCTGGAAAAAATCCACGCTCTGGAGGGAAATATGTCAAAGCCTTGCTTAGGTCTACCGGATGGTTCCTACCAGAATCTTGTCAATTCTGTGACTCACGTTATCCACAATGCATGGCACATGAATGCCAAAGACGAGATCAACAAGTTCGAGCCGCAGTTCGAGATCATGTCTGGCATGACCAAGCTGGCAAGCGAGATCGCGTCTTTCCGCGGTCATACCTTCAAAGTGAGATTCACCTTCATCTCTTCGATTGCTGTCACGGGCCACTACCCTTTCTGGAAAGGAACGAGCAGCGTCCCTGAGGAGCGTATGTCTATCGAGGCTGTGCTTCCAAATGGCTACGGCGATGCCAAGTATGCCTGCGAGCTCATGCTTGATCGCACTCTCCACCAACACCCAGATCACTTCCGTACTGCATGCGTCCGTCTAGGTCAGGTGGCCGGCTCGTCGCAGAGCGGCTACTGGAATCCCAGTGAGCATGTCCCCTTGCTCTTTAAATCCTGCATTGCCGTGGATGCCTTGCCGCAACTTGAAGGTCGGCTCTCATGGACCCCCGTGGAGGACGTGGCCGGCACGATAGCGGATTTGGTGTTCGTTGAGAAACCATATCCCGTTTACCATATCGAGAATCCAGTCGGTCAAACCTGGCATTCGACGCTGCCTATCCTGGCGAAAGCTCTACAGATACCTTCCGCAAACGTCATTCCATTCGAGGAGTGGGTGGCAAGAGTACGCAATTGTCCTACAGGCTCTGGGCAAAAGAATCCTGCGAAATTACTCATTGACTTCTTTGAGCGAGACTTTGTACGCATGTCGTGTGGCAATCTGGTGCTGGAGACAACATTAGCCCGGGAACATTCGAAGACATTGAGATCGGTGGGACCTGTAAGTGGTGAGGTGGTAGAGAGATATGCGCGGTTGTGGTGTGATGCTTAGACACATTTGCTATACGGTCCACTTCCGTTTGGAGACTGGGACCCCAGAAGAGGAAGACTATATCGATGCGATTCGAATTGAGAGTACATCATTATACCCGGCGGGTTCTGGAATAGTCAATACTTGAATGCGTTGTCCTTTTGGTCTGAGTTGGCTCCCTGGACAGGTAATCCGATGCTCCACTTCGTCGTCAAGCATGCATTCATACCCCGAAGCATTCAGCCTATGCAAGCATGTGTACGGGGATGGCATATTCTGGAAAGGAAGCATGATGTTGGACGGCACGCAGAACGTCCATCATTGGCCCAGACTTAGTTCTGTCGTTCTCGAAATTCCTCTCGCAAACCAAAGCAAAGCAAAAGAAAGCCAAAGATCAAGCATTCTTGTACTCGTAGATCATCCGAATTGTGTGGTGCTCGTTGCCCTTCTTCGCCGAGACCTTCCTTACCAGCGTCCTCTCTCCGTCCACGATTGCAAAGCCCCAAACCTGCTCCGCCACCCACCCTCTATCGATGCTCTCGGCATGGCTAAAGATCAAATCACCCTTCTCATCACCCTCACCTTCCTCCAGCCAGCCCTGCTTCAAGTATTCATCTTCCAAGTCCCAAATCTTGACAAATCTAGCCGAGTGTATCAGTGGAGAAACGGTGGAACATCACGATTCCCCAGAAAGGGGCCTGGGGACGTCTAGCGAAACATACTTGCAATAAGCCTTGACCTCGCCCCAGTACTCTATCGCCTTCTGCCTCCACTGTCCATCCATGATCCTCTCTTCCATTGTCTTGTTGGCGGTTGTGATCTGGTGTATGTTGCAGCGCACTTCACCCGTGTCATCTGTCCACATCTCCAACTTTACGTACACGGAGCTGTGGGCCGCGGCCTGGCGGACAATCCAGGGGACGCCTTGCATCTTCAGAAGAGGGATCATCCCATCGCTGCGCTTCTTGTTGAGGTCGAAACTGCCATTGAAGTTGTGTGGTTTAATCCCTAGGGGCGCGGCCGTGCTCATTTTGATGTCTGCTGGGGGGTTGAGAAACTCGTACAGTGGATAGCTTGCTCTCGCTCTGGAGTGGTCGGACAACGATAAGAACAATGACATTGCGCTATAGATTTTACTGCGGCATTCGAGCCGTGGGAAGACATTGGCGTTGTTTGTGTTGAAGGGAAAGCACGGCCCGGAGAATTTATTGTCCCGGCACTCACTTGCTTGAGCACGACGCGAACAATGTTGTATGCTTAGCGCCACGGGGACATCCTCGAAGCCTCGTCTGTTCCTGTTCCGGAGAATTAGATTTGACGAGCTCGGTCTCGTGCTTCGGAGAGTGTGAGGGTGATTGAGCCGGAAACGTGAAGCTCGACCAGCTGCTGGCCCGGCACATCTGAGTGTAATGCCTGAGAGGACATGGCCAGGCCGAAAGTCATGTGCGTAACTTGGATAGTACTGTCTTCGGTGGGCTTGACTGGAAGAAATCGAGTCTGTCCGGACTCTGTGACGAGGTTGGAGGTTATCTCGAAGGCAATCTGGTGAGTGCCTTACGCCAAGACCGCCTCTGTCAGGCAGGAAATTGCCTGATTCACAACACCATTTGTTTCACGAGGAAGATCGCTGCTCGCCCCGATAGGAGTGGTCCGTGCACCGGCCAGAGAACCGGCGAGTCGTCGCCTGGATGATCATCACATCATCAGCACTTCCGTCTCTTCAACTCGCTGTCATCTTCTCCTTGTCGACAATGTCCTTACAGCTTTTCAGCGTATTGCTACTATTCTTGCACATCTCGTTGTAGTTCTAATGGCCAAGTCGCCACGCTTCGCCGAAGCCACGCCTAGCATTCATTCCCTCAATGGCAAGGCGGACAAGCACCTTCCCCTCATGGGCAGATCTTCGCCTATCGCTGCAGTTCTGCGCCGAATAGCAGGGTTGCGGCCCGCTATCGTCATGGGGGAATTTGTGGTGGCCACGCGACTGCTATGCTATCTGTTGGCGGCGTACATGTAGTGTTGTACAGTTGTGTTATCTATCGCCGGATGTGATCCGATATTCGAGGCAGATTGATGGTCTAGGTGAAACAGTTCCTTTCCATTCATCCATCCTCTCTTCCTTTCTTGTCGTGCTTCCATACAAGTCATCCCCAGGGCGCTGCTGCTCGTGATCCTATCAACATCATGGAGGACGAGAAGAAGCATCATCGTCATCATATCGCGCCGGAAGTCGATGAGAAGCTTCCTGCGCCATTGGCCGATGCCATCAGATCTGGGTCAGTGCCGGAGGATATCCTCAAGCACTCTCACGATGCCGACGAGGCGATGAAGGCCTTCCAAGGCCACGAAGGGCAGGTCATCGAGATAGATGCCGCGACGAACAAGCGACTGCTTCGGAAAATCGATTGGACGCTCATGCCTATCATGTGCATCATCTATGGGCTGCAGTTCCTGGACAAGACGACCATCTCGTATGCCTCCATCATGGGACTAAGGACAGACATCGGGCTGGTTGGCGACGATTATCAATGGTTAGGGTCCATGTTCTACTTTGGCTATCTCGCCTGGGAATACCCTACAAACCGACTGCTGCAGAGACTACCACTAGGAAAGTACAGCGCAGCATGTATTGTTGTCTGGGGCATAGTACTGGCCTGCTTCGCGGCAGTGAAGGACTTCCAGGGAGCAGTGGCAGTCCGCTTCTTCCTCGGTCTCGCGGAGTCGGCGGTGACGCCGGGGTTTGCATTGATCACGAGCCAATGGTATACTAAAAGGGAACAAGGCTTGCGAGTTGGTATCTGGTTCTCTTTCAACGGCGTCGCTCAGATCGTTGGTGGTTTGGTTGCGTACGGCATCGTGGATGGTACAGAGAAGCATCCATCTTCGCTGGCGGGATGGCAAATCTTATTCCTCGCTACTGGCCTCGTGACTGCTGCTGTTGGGATCGTATTCTTCTTCGTTGTGCCGGATAACCAGTTGAATGCGAGGTGGCTCAGCAAAGAAGACCGCATACTGGCATTGGAGCGCATTCGAGTCAACCAACAGGGCGTGGGCAACAAGCATTTCAAGTGGTACCAGATGAAGGAAGCTCTACTGGACCCCATGGTATGGGCCTTCGCAGCATATTCTCTAGTGGCGGATATACCGAATGGTGAGGTTACAGAGAAACCGCAGCGCTGAACTGACATCACTAACATTCCCAGGCGGCTTAACGAATTTCTTCTCCCAACTGATCACTTCTTTCGGCTACACCCCAAAACAGTCACTCCTCTACGGCACACCCGGCGGCGCAATCGAGATCGCGACTCTGCTCTTCGCTGGCTACTTTGGCGATAAGCTTCGAAACAGGATCCTTATATCTTCCCATGGCCTCATACTCTCTATCATCGGAATGGTCCTTATTGTTGCCCTGCCGTTAGAGAACAACAACGGCAGACTGGCCGGCTACTACCTCACACAAGCTTCAGCAACTCCGTTTGTCTGCTTCCTGTCACTCATCTCCACCAATGTGGCCGGGTACACCAAGAAGACGACTGTAGCTGCGATATACTTGATCGCCTACTGTGTTGGCAACATCATGTAAGTTACATACTCTACGAGTCAAACCTGTGCATGACGTTCACTGACGATCCTCCAGTGGACCGCAAGTGTTCCGCCCTAAGGACGCACCTCGCTACGTGCCAGCGGAGATCACGATCATCGTGTGCTGGTCCGTCAGTCTGGCAATCATGGTGTTCATCTATGTATGGTGCCGGGTACAGAATGCGAAAAAGGCAAAGATAAGAGCACAGCCTGGATATGTCAAATTGGAGAACCAAGAGTGGTTGGATCTAACTGACAGGGAGAATCACGAGTTCGTATATACGCTGTAGGATCTGCTGCTAAACTACGGCACAGATGTTGACGCGGACTACTACCTGCATGCACGATACCACTGCTCAAAACCGTTGTTGCGATCAGTTCTGATCTGTAAGTCAAGCTTCACGCCAGAGTTACTCAGAGCTAGTCCATATACGCTCCATTCCATTGAACGCATGTCTCGCACTGCGAAACCAATCGCGACCTTGTGCTATAAGCACGTTATCATTCTACGAGGCAGGGAATCCCCTGAACACCGGCTCTCAGCATCGATCACTAGTTAGCCGTTCCCAGGATGACTTGGTAGAGACACACCTCAATGTCAGCCAAAGGCCACAAAGGATCATTTGTCCAGCGACAGCGAAAGGTACGCACAAGCAGGCGCGACATCCGGCACTCTTGCCTTCCTCTGGCCAAGGAACCATAAGCCATGAAACCATGAACCGCGAGACCCTTCTTTCCCCTATCAACGTGGCAGTATGGCTAGCTAAGCTTTACCCATACAGTCGATTTACAGCCGATGTGGAATCCGGACCGCACGCTCCCTGTCCTTCGCACCAGCGCTGTAACAAAGCTAAAGGCTGCCGAGCATCGTAGCTTATCGGACCAGGTACCATGTTGCAATCCGCTTGCTGATCTACTAATAACTCACAGGCAATCTTGTAGCGGCGGAAGTTCGTATCGGCGCTAGATTCAGATCCCATGTCTAGAACCGGGGAATATGCGGTAGAGCTGGGAAGGCTTCGCAGGGAGGTTGCTCAAGCGGTGTGAATATGTAAGACTGGATTGGTAGTGGATGTTCTGCGTGCAATGCACGCACGCACGCAATGATTGGTGATCAGTACGCGTTCATTCCAATACTCAACGTCAAACACAATCTCCCTCGTTGAAGAAGTCAACGAGCAGGAAGTTCGGTCTCCTGTTATATAACGATTTGCATCTGGTAGCATGCTCACCAAGCTGACCCTCCTCGAATCCTGCAGCATTCGTAAAGTTTGGCGGCTGTCGCGTTAGGATACCTGAAGCCCAGCAACTTGGCATAGAGGAAGTGGTTAACCAGGCTGAGTCGGTCGGGAATCCAGCCTCGTATCCACCAAAGTCGCGACACTGTGCAGCTGAACTGGTTTGGAGTTTCAATGCGGGCGTTATGACCTCGTGAGGATTTTGTTCAAGGAAGTGCCTGACGTCCCAAAGCAAGTCGTGGAGACTACCACCATCCATCAGCGCACGATTGAAGTGACACATACGGATCTCGTCGCTGCCATTGCGATCTCGGTGGCCTTGAGCCTGAATCAACCGCACACCGGAGCGAAGCTGAGTGCACACGTTGAAGTATTGGGTGCCAGAAAGTGACCAGCTATACCCAGCAGTTCTGATGGCGACTGCATCGTGCGCTCCTATAAAGGTCTGCTCGGAGTATCTGTGGTTGTACAACAATGCAGGTACGACGATCCTTTTGCCTGGCTGCTTTGGCCGTGGATCGCCGTCCTCTACCGGCCACCGCGCCGGCGTGCCAAGCAGTATCTGAGAAGACGCTGTACACGTGGAGAGCAGGAGAAAGAGAGTTAGCATGAACATTGTGCCGTGCCTCCTGTAGTGTCGTGGGAGAAGAGGGCTTCAGTATATATATATACGTTCTACTGTAGCACGGATACCGATCCTAGAGCCTTGTCATGCCAAACCAATCAGATACCAGCTAGCGGAGACTCGACAAACGTTGCTATCGTCGTGATTCACGCTTCGTATAAAGATAGCAACTCCTCCTTACCTGTACAGCTGGGCCATCGCTAGACCCGGTCTTCCTGACCATTCATTCCATCACATCTGATTTCAATGCCTTCCTTGTATGTCTCCATGACCGGCTCCACTGCAGAGTAATGAAGGTGAACGTCTTTGAGCTTCCTAACCATATGGACGACCTTGCATGCGACATACCAAGGAGACTCAGTAAGACCTTCGACACTGGGGTCCTGGGGCCTTCACGTCTTCTTCATGAAAAGCCTGCGCCTGCAACCACTGCAGAAGATCCCGGCAGTTGTGCATCTCTGTATTAAGAACAGCTTGCAGAAAGAACCGATTCAACGCATAGTCAATTGGTCCGGCTTCTTATCTGGTTTGCTTGCATGTGCCAAGGAGGGCCGGGCTGTAGCCTTGTGTCGGACGCAAAACAGATCCTACAGTACAGTAGGAGTGGCGCAATACCAATGCGTGGTAAATAGTGATCCACAGGTCTGCAGGCAGCGCGCACGGAAGCATGGTTTTTTGAGTTTACTCCTGGTTCGCCACATGCCCTCCTGGCATGGAAGTCGTACGGCCGGACTTCCGCATTAATTTTGACCAAGGGCGTTCGTCCTTAGCCAACCAACGCTGGAGTTGTTGGGCTAATCATCCGCGGCAGTGTCAGAGGACTAGGTGCGCTAGATGCCAATTCTAATGTGGCGTGCTTGCGGTGTCGTTGTTGCGGAGATGATGGTAAAGGTTATTTTAGGGATTTGCAGGATTCTGGAGTGCCGTGATACTAAAAGCACCCTCGGTGGCGTGGTGTGATACGTATCCTCACTTGGGAAGGCGGAGAGTGCGGATCGATCGATCAGCAACATTGATGATATTGTCAAGACGGCTCATTCAGCCCTGAGGGACACCCCCCCCAACAATTCGCAAACCAATTGCTGACCATCTTGGCAGTTCTCCTTGCTTTGTTGGGACAAGCGGTTTTGAAGAAGTCCTGAAACTGGGAAAAAAAATCTGTCTCTTATCCTCAGCTTGGTTCAAGGAAGGCCATGTTCCTGTTGAATAGCAACCTCGGAGAAGCTGCGGGACTAGTACTCTGATAGTCCGCGATGTCGACACAGAATGGCTCCGGTCGGCAACAAGAGTATATGCACACGCGAGAGCCTCCACAATCAGAGTTGGCCTCGCAGTCTTCATATGCGCTGGGACATCCGCGACCTGGCGGTCCATCATTCATACAGTAGCCCGTAGTTGCGTTGTCGGTATCCTGATGGCAAAAGAGGTTATTTCCAAACGGACCTTTACCACAGAAGGAGTGGCCATCGCAGGATGCTGGGTTGTTGCAGTTCCGTAGGTACTTGCAGATGCCGTCTGCGCTGCTGCAATATTGTCCTCTAGCGCAACTACCTATGACCGTGACCGGCGGCGGTGGTGTAGTGACACATGAGCAGAAGGTCTCCTTGCACGAGTCGTCCTGGAGGAGAAGCTGCAGGAAGAGCGCATTCTCTTCGTGATCTCCCATGGGGGGGTTGTCACCATCATCTTCATCAGGGTCTTCTTGCTGGTCGTCATCACGCTTCTTGGTTGCTCCAGTAGTGTATGTGGCTGCATTGCTCGTTGCACAGAATGTGATCGTCTGAGGTGGAGGTGGTGGATAGGTGTCTGCACAGAATTGTCTGGCTGGTCCATAACCTGCTAGCAACAGATATGGAGCAGCCGGCCCCGAGGCGCATGACGAGAAGCTGGTTGCTGCCGCCAACGTAGCGCATAGTGCTATAGCATAACATGTGAAGGCAATCATCCTCCCTTAAATGTCGCCGCTTTTGCAGTCGCAATGTTTCCTTTCTCAAAGAACCACTTCCACGGCCACTCCTCGACGGCTCGAGACGAGATGGTTGTCCAGCGGTTAAATGTTTGACGTCGTATATGGGTTCGACAACTCACATTTCAAGATAGCAATGAAGCACGAAGCGTCCGTACACCCTGCACAGCAGCAGCAGTAGCAGCAAAGCAGAACATTCAAAAGACCGAAATAGCTCTAAATTGCGCCAGAACCATGATGTACTCATCCTCACAAGCTGCTCATTCTTGGCTTTCGATGGTAGCATGCCCGGCACAACAAGCCCTGCAGTGCCTGCAGTACTAATTTCGGGATACTAACAAGAGGTACGATGTTCGCATCATCCAGAGGTACCCTCGGCTTTCTCCCAAAGTGGCCATCCAAAGAACCAACAAAGTTTCGTTAGCTGTGCTATCGCGCGCGGGAAGACCAATAGGAAAGACTTCCTGAATACGGTACCTCGCGAACACACGCGGCCAAGGATGGTGCCAGATTCTTCATCACATGCGGAGAATCTGGAAAGTGGCATGCAAGATTTATTGGCGGGTTAATCGGTGGTGGTACATAGCAAGACCGGATGTTGGTGTGGTGTGGAGGTGCATGTCAGCGGCGTTGTGGAGAGAAGAAGGAGGAGGAGGAGGAGGAGGAAGAGCACGTATCCAAATGTCCGTGTGGTTGTTCTGCTCCACTTCGGCAAAGTGGTCTGTGAATTGAGATCGTGGTCATGGCTCGAATAGGTATCTCTCACCCTCAATGTACCTCTACACTGCCAATAAGTATGGTCGGTTATGCACAGACTATTGGGATGATACTAGTGCGATAGCTACCAGCGTTAGACATTATAGTGTCAATATTATTTGGCACATGATAGATATTATAGCTATTCCTCAGCGGCCTCCTGGCTTGCCCTTGGTGACAGCTATGAGCTCCTTGAAATTGCTCCATTTCGGAAATTGGTCGTGAGCGTTAGCCGGGTCGACCTGAGCGCTGACTACAGTGACTGACAGATCTGGTACATCGCTTGGATTGAGGATAGTGCCGTCCATCTGTAAATGCACACGTTTTATTAGCATGATTGTTTTGATGACGGGGCACACACACACACACACACAGGGTCGATTACCTTAGCCAGCCGCCACTGCAAATTGTCGTTCAAATAGCGCTCTACGTTCGCGGTATCCATGCTTGTAAGATCACCGGCGGACGCCTTTGACAGCAGGCCGTCCGTGAGTGGTACAGCTCCGGCTACTTTGACAGTATTCTTGCTGAAAAGCCTATCTGCGGCGCCTGCACTTGTGAGTCCCGCAAAGACAGAGTGTGATCCAACCAAGTTTGGCGACAGCTGCCATGTGTGTGCGTCGTCCTCGCCCACGTGTCCGAGGAAAATGTACACAGAGTATGAGCCATTCACGGCGAACTTGCCAGCGACGACATTCGCAACGTAATGGCGGTACAGGCCGTGGACCACCTCACCCGGGGTGGCCTCGACCTCTTCCTTGTCAGCAGGATGTGACACTGATTCGCCTCGCTTGAACGAGCCTCCTGCGACCGCATTGCTTCCATAGAGCTGGTTCACAGCAGCGCGAATGGCAGAGAGAGTAGCATTGTTAGCCAGCTCAGGATATGTATAGCCGAAGGTCGTGGTCAACTTTACATCTCGTGAGGTCCACATATCGCCTTTGGTATTCTTGTGAAGTGGAGCGAGCGGAGTGTCTTCGTCTGCGGTCATTCCCTCGGGGATAGTGTACGAATTGGTCATGGCAATACGAGGCTCGACGTATGTTTCTGGGTGGAGCTCCTGCCAGATGGCCATTATTCTGTCCATCATTGTGTGGTGCAACCAGAAGACGGGATCGAATGCCGAGAAGTCAAGCAGAGTCATCGTGCCACTTTGTCCTACCAAGTTATGGATGACATCGTGAATGCTCTCGGCGCTATCCGCGTTCTGTATACTAGACGGTATCCACGCTTCGGTGCTGAATTGAGTGAAGTTATCGTAGTATGTGAACTGGTTGTAGAGCCGATTCATGAGATTGTTCCTCACATTGGACAAGAGCGAACCGATGAGGTTGTTCTGATTCTGTGAGTGCTGCGTCAGTGGTTGAGTTGGGTAGCGCTTCGTCTCGTTCCAGCGACAGTACTGCTCGGGGTAGTCAGTTTGTAGCTCACACGAGATCAATTCTAATGTGAAGCGAAGACACTCACAGGATCCCAGTAAAGCTCCGCTACCTGGTCCTGGCCAGCGCTCGGATGGAAGCGGTAGGCATAAAGTGGATTCGCCACTGTAGCTGGACCATCTGGGAGGGTCACATTGATCGTGGGCGTCGTGACCACGCTTGGCCATACGGTTTGGTTGTTGGCTGGCACCGTGGCCCAATCCCAGTATGGCATTCTCCACCGCTGAGCGGCATCAGCGTATCTGTTACGGATCGAGCCAGCCGGGAAGAATCCGACGGCGTCGAGAATATGCCGGTGAAGCGTCTGCTCGTAGAGGGCGAGGTAGGGTCGATGCCAGGTAAGAAACAAGTTGGAGACATGCAAGCAGTATCCCGGACCAGATACTCCTTCAGCGGGAGGCACGTTGTCCCATGGCTCGTAAGGTCGGCCGTGGATACCTGACAGTCATAGATGAGCCGTGAGCTTTTTCCGGCACGGCGTGAATCAAGGGTCATATACCGCTGATCTGGTAGTAAGACAGCTGGTCCGACTGATCGGTATCGTAGAAGCGCTGGAGGCCGAGGAGATAGATGTTCCACATGTCGGCGTCCTGCATCATGGCATTCAGTTCCAGCCTGGGCTGTATACCGGCCATGGTGATGCCCGTGACCGCAACGGTGCCATGCGAGGACTGCCGGCGTCGTAGCTGCTGTTCGTGCATCGCTGGCGGCGGGGCGAAGTCTTCCATCTGGTGATTCAGAAGGGTAGAAGTCGTAGCAGCAACAGCCAAGCCGAGGGACGGCCCCATGCAAAGACACGGCCATGCGGAAGAATGCATTGATGGGGAAGGGGAAACGACGCGCACACAATGACTGTGTGCACAATGCGGGAGAAGCAGAGATGTGGATGGTTCATTGGACGTGCAGGAAGTACATAGCCTCGTCCTGCGATGCATTTCGTGACATGTTCATATACTCATATTCGTCAAAACATGGAGGCTGGGGTGGGAATGCTGTTGACCTTGGCGATCGATGCATTCTTGTGTATAGATAGACAGGCAGATGATAATCGCGCAATACACGTTATTTACGTCGATATCGCCACGCGGTCGAATAATCACGCGACTGCCTTGCCTGTGTGTGTGGGCTTTGCTGTTCTTCTCCGTTCCTTCCTTTTTTGGGAACCACGACTCGCTCTTTCTACTTACACTACATACATACATGTAC